>SNQJ01S0015624.1:123146-138524 GCA_010110895.2 Picea sitchensis | reverse complement strand
GTTACTCACAGTTCACAATTGCAAGTTACAAAGAAATGTGTTTTAAAGTTTGCAATTACTGATAAGTTTATGGATGAGGTAGAACTGGATGTAGTGCCACTAGACATTTGTGGTATTGTACTTGGGAGTCCATATTTGTATGACCGAAAAGCAGTCTTTTATAGAGAGAAGAACAAATATCATCTTTTTAAAGATGGTGTGGAATACATTGTACGAGCACATAAGATAAAAGCAAATCTGGCAATAGTTTTTGCAGGACAAATGAAGCGGTTGGTCAATGCTAGTAAGAATTTTGTATTAATGATGGTTAAGGTAAAAAATGATGAGATCTCTAAATCTTTTGAAGGCTATGATCCTAGGCATAAATCTGAAATGATTGAAATTGTTTCTAAGTATGATGATTTATTTCAAGATCCGAAAGGATTACCACCAAAAAGAGAGATACAACATGAGATACAGTTGCAGCAGGATGTGCCACTTCCGAACACAACCATGTATCGGATGTATGTAATGTAGAATGAGGAAATCAAGAAACAAGTTCAAGAGATGATTGAGAAGGGGGTCATTCGACCGAGTACTTCTCCTTATGGCTCACCAATAGTTTTGGTTTCAAAGAAAGATGGGTCTTGGAGGATGTGCATCGACTACAGGGCCCTCAACAAAATCACCATAAAGAACAGGTATCCACTTCCTCGAATTGATGACTTGCTTGATCAGTTGAAACATGCAATTTATTTTACTAAATTGGATTTGCATAGTGGGTATCATCAAATCCGTATTGCTGAAGGTGATGCTTGGAAAACAATTTTTAAAACAAAACAAGGGTTGTATGAATGGCTTGTAATGTCGTTTGGGCTATGTAATGCACCTGTTACCTTCATGCGGGTCATGAATGATGTCTTTTGACCCTTTATTGATGATTTTGTAATTGTATATCTAGACGATATCCTTATTTTTAGCAAAACCTGGGAAGAACACATTGTACATGTGAGAAAGGTATTGGATGTACTGAGGAAGGAGAAATTATATGTAAAAATGTCCAAATGTGAGTTTGCAAAAACTTCTTTAATATATTTAGGCCATATTATTGGTGGAGGCCACCTGGGAGTGGATCCCACCAAGGTTGATGTCATTGTAAACTGGCCAAGGCCTAATACAGTTACTGAAGTCAGAAGTTTTCTAGGTGCGGTTCATTATTGGAGGAAATTTATATCTGGGTTTTCTTCCATTGTTGCACCATTACATGCTTTGACAAGTGTGAAGCAGATTTTCTAGTGGGGAGGCAAGCATCAGAAAGCCTTCGACACTTTGAAGGAAAAGATCAGCACAGCGCCAGTTCTGACATTGCCAGATTTACAACAACCATTCGAGATCGAAACCGATGCAAGTGGGTTTTCCATGGGAACAGTTTTGATGCAAGGAAGGAACTTGGTTTGTTACCATTCAGAGACATTCTCTATTGCGGTAAGTAACTATCCTACTTATGACAAAGAGTTGTATGCTTTAGTGCAAAGTGTAAAGAAGCGGAAGCATTATATCCTGGGTAAAGAAACAATCATACACACTGATCATCAACCACTTCAATATCTACAATCTCAATCTAAAATACAACAAAGAAGGCATTTAAGATGGATGGGTTTCTTACAACAATTTCATTTAGTAATTAAGTACAAAAAGGGAATTCATAACAAGGTAGCAGACATGTTGTCAAGGCCTCCTACAAATGCATCCATCCTACTTCAAAACAGTTCATTAACACATGAAAGTTACATTGAACAGTGTGCAGAAGATACAGATTTTAAGAAGGTGTATGCATAACTAATACATGGTAAACGGGAAGAAAATTATTATGTGCATAATCAACTATTGTATCATCTTGGGAAACTTTGTATTCCAGAGAAAGAAAGGGTACATGTAATTCGAGAAGCACATAGTTCATTGATTGTTGGTCATTTTGGAGTTAGCAAAACTTTGTCACTACTACAAAATCATTGTTATTGGCCTCAAATGCAGGAAATTGTTACTAAATATATAAGAGGGTGTGTTATGTGTGCAACAAGTAAACCTAGCAATAGGAAATTGGGATTGTACACACCTCTTCCAGTACCTTCTTGTCCTTGGGAAAGCATTTCTATGGACTTTGTAGGGGGACTACTTGTGTCCAGAAAAGGGCATGATTACTTGTTTGTTGTCATGGATAGGTTCAACAAAATGTGTATTTTGATGCCATGTAAAAAGCAGGTCACAGCTAAACAAACAACTCACTTATTCTTTCAGAATGTTTGGGTACATTTTGGGCTACCTATGTCTATTGTATCTGATCAGGATTCCCGGTTCTTGGGGAAATTTTGGTCAACTTTATGGGAGCTTATGGATACCAGAGTTAAGAAAAGTACAACATTTCATCCACAGACTGATGGGCATACAGAGGTAGTGAACAAGACAGTGATTCAGCTTTTTAGAGGATATTGTAGTAAACATCCTAAAGTTTGGGATGAGCAGTTGTAGTATATACAACATGCTTACAACCATGCAGTTCATTCTTCCACTCAAATATCTCCTTTTGAAACATGTTTTGGGTATCTGCCAAAAACACCTATGGACTTCTCTTTTGGAAAAGATGCAGTAGATGGAAATCAAGATGCCGATAAAGCTCTGAGGTTCATTCAGAGAATCCAAGCAGTGCAACAGACAGTTCAAGAATAGTTGGAGAAGAGCCAGGCAAAGTACAAAGCCATGCATGATAAGCATCGAGTTAATCATCAATTTCAGGTTGGAGACCGATTCTGGTTACATATCACCAAAGACCGAATGAAAGGTGAAGGTAAAAAGCTTAAGCCTATCAGGTATGGTCCTTTTGAGATCTTGGAAAAGATCGGTACTAATGCTTTTCATTTAAATTTGCCTCCATACATGCATATCTATTCAGTTGTCAATGTTGAGAATCTTAAATTGTATGAGCCTCCTATGATCATGGATGAGGAAACAAACGTGCAGATTCCTTCAGTTGCTGATATGGCACCTGAATATATGAATGAGTTGTAGGAAGATGTCATTCTTGACAGAAACAAAAGGACTTCACGAAGAGGGAATGTTGAGTACCTTCGAGTGGGGCTTAAAGGAATGAATCCTAGCAAAGCAAGATGGATGGAGATTGAAAAAGTGAAGGAGTTGTACCCTCACTTACTTGCGGGGTGATCCAGGAATTTTGGAGGTCCAAAAGCTCTTCAGTGGGGAGGAATGATCCAGGGGGTCATTTATCGCTAAAAATTCAACCAATCCAAAATCAGAAACAAATGGTACAATCGTGAAGTACTCGTCAAATAATATATGGTTCGCCATATCATAACAAACAAATTAGTTGCGTGGGGTTTTGTTAACAGGTTTGGGGCGATATGTGCAAATATAACATATTATTATATGTTATAACCATTAAAAACTATAACATAACAATACCATGCTAAAAAGGGATGCGCGGAGGTTTGAACACTCACAATACTCGGAGTTTCAACTATACTCGGAGTATTAGCTATGAATAGAGCCTGAAGATTATCCTTTTTGTTATCAAATCGCGCAAAGATAGATTGAAATGCGCCAAGGTCAGGGGTCAAACTCTTGACCTCGGCCTATTTAACTCGACATTTTGGCCATTACGGGATAGAGAGTTCTTTATGCAGAGATTTCCAGATGCTGTCAATATTATAGTCGACTGTTCTCACTGTGTATTTGGCTTTCCAAGCCATTTTGGAGGCCAATTTGTACTTTTCAAGGGGAGAGGTCTTAAGGAATTTTGTTCATCATATTATTCTGGATCTGCAGAAGTTGAGTTGCAGGTCTGAAGCCATTTGTACCTTTTTTTTGTTAAACAAACTTAATGGATCGGTACCCACTGGAGAGGGACCCGGAGATGTAGCCCAGTGAAGGGGGTGAACTCCGTTATCAACTTCGTTTGTTCTTGTCTCTCATTTTTCTGTTCCATGTTCTCTTTCAAGTTGTTCTTAGTTTGCAGATTTGAGCATTTGATTTGTATATTAAAGCATTTAATTGTTCAATTGTAAACTAATCATAAGAATTCATAACTTTTAAATGCACATATGTTGAGATCCGAAGGATCATTAGTGAGATCTTGGAATTTAGCCATCATTTTTGTGGACAATTGACAACCCTTTTTGATATTGGTAGTTCTGGTGGACTGCCTTTTTGAGCTTCTAGCCAGCAAGAATGTCAATAGCATCTACGGATGTAATTTTGTTTTTCATAAATAAAATTACTAGCTTTTTTTATTGGAAACAAAAATGATTGGAGATTGAGCTGCAGAATATGGAAAAAACATACAAGGCTACCCTCCTTGATCTATTTTCGTGATGTGAAATCTTTACAACCACAATGTTTGGTTTGTTAAGGGTGTTGAAGTGAAAATTGAAAGGAAACATAGGTGTGAAATACACTTCCTACACTAATCTATGAGAGAAGAATGTGCAAAAATTAAAAACAAAATAGTTGCAACAAAGAAAGAAACAACAAACCATAGAAAACAAGATTTCCTAGGGAAAACCCTTCCAGGAGGAAAAACCCACGCTCTAAAGCACACTCGATGTATTATTTAGCAACTAAATGGTTAAAATACAAAGTCTTTGTGCTCTCAATAAGATTGTTCAACAAAAGCATTATTCTAGAAAATTTTATGCACCATAACGATAAGATAAGACTCACACTTTATGATTTCCTCTAGCCTTAGCATTCTCTGGTTTACCATTTCTACATACTGGAAACCATCATCAAGTTATTCCCTACCACTACTTTGCAAGTATTCTCTACTCTACTACAGTCTACAAGTATTCTATGTTCAACTACAACATTACAAGTATTTTATGCTCAACCAGAACACTACAAATATTATCTTCTCTACTACAACATTCCAAGGTGTATGACACATTTGTCCCAACATTATCCCACTTGGCATATATCTTGCAAGGATGCAAGGGAGAATGCATCAAACTACGAGCTAATTGTTAGGGCCCATGAGGCCCATAGACTCACAACACCACTTGAATTACCTCTGCTCATAGGTTTCATCAGTGCATCTACAAGGTATCAACTTTCTATAGTATCACCTTTCCATCCCTTATCATATCCCTAACGAAGTGGTATTGGATATCTATATGCTTTTTCTTTGCATGAAAAGTTGGGTTTTCTTAGCTAGGCAAATGGCACTATTACTATCACATTGAATCGTAATATTTTTCTAACTTAGCCCTACTTTTGAACACAATATCATAAGCCAAATGGTCTCCTTACATGCACGAGTAGCTACCATATTCTCTGCCTCTGTAGTGGACAAAGTGACCTCATCTTGCTGCTTGCTCATCCAACTCATTT
Organism: Picea sitchensis; assembly: GCA_010110895.2. NCBI lineage: Eukaryota > Viridiplantae > Streptophyta > Pinopsida > Pinales > Pinaceae > Picea > Picea sitchensis. Next base: position 133,145 of record SNQJ01S0015624.1, on the reverse strand, counting down.
CTCCACCAAACAACCAAAATGTGTAACCACATGTAAATCTCCTTCTATCTACATCCCTTGCCCAATCAGAATCCACATAACCATGTATATCCACTAATTTTGGGTCCCATGAAACATCAATATGATAGCAAATGTTGTTGGGTAGGTGTTATATTATTTGCATGTGTGTGGAGGGGTGCGTCATATTTGACGACTACATTTGATGATCCCTCCCTAGTAGTGCTCTTTATGTCGCATGCATTGGGCGCTTTCCTGGGGGGGGGAGGGGCAGGATTGCCCCCCTGCTTACGTGGAGTGTTCGACTCCATGCATTATTCGGGAGCTAATAGGGTTCGGGGCAACACCCCAAAAAAAAATCGGGCGATTTTTGCTATTTTAACATTTTTTCATTATTTTTAGTGGTTTTCTAAATTAATCCTTGATTAAGGGAGTAGGGTTTTGGTAGTTGCGGAATACCTAAAATATTGTGTATATATTGTATTGTGAATGGTGAAATTAATACAATGAAGAGTAAGAGGTGTGACACTAAGGAAGGTTGGTTTTCTCACAGTTAAGGGTTTCCAACATAAATCTATGTGTACTATGTGTATGAGCCATTGATTACTTTATGTTTTGCTTAAGAATTTGTATGCATTGCTTTACTTCACAGGCTTAAAACTTACATGTGGTATCAAAGCACATTTTTGGCTTCAGGGGGACACCTTTGTTGCTGAGGGTTTGGCTCGGTCTTGATAGATCAAGTTTATCTTGGGTCTGTGATAAACTTGGGTTCAGTGGGAGCTTTGTAGGTGTGTTTAAAGATAATGGCGAGCATTTATAAAATCGAGATTGAGAAGTTCAACGGTAAAAACTTTGAGCTATGGAAGCTCAAGATGGAGGACCTTCTTGTAGACAAAGAACAATGGATCGTTGTGGATCATGGTACATGCCCTACTAGTACACAATCTACTGGTACACAAAGTACTTGTACTCAATATACTAATATGTCAAAAGAAGATTGGGAGAAGCTAGATAGAAGAGCAAGGAGTACAATTCAACTCTACCTAGAAAATTCGGTGTTACTGAATCTGTCAGGAGAATCTACAACCAAGGAACTACGGGAAAAGTTGGGGAATTTGTATCAGTGAAAGTCCCTGGTAAACAAGTTGTTTCTTCGAAAGAAGTTGTATCGTCTTAGGATGGAAGATGGGGATTTTGTGACAAAGCATCTAAATGTCTTCAATACTCTGGTAAGTCAAATTGGATCTGTTAATATTATGCTTACAGAAGAAGATAAGTGTATTACTTTGTTATGTTCTTTGCCAGACTCCTCGGATAATCTAGTTGTAGCAATTGGTAGTACCACGCAATCTTCATTGAAGTATGAGGATGTAGTTTCATCCTTGTTATCGGAAGAGAGGAGGCAGAAAAGCATGGATAGCCATAGCACAAATGTTTTATTTGTGAGAGGTCATCCCAAAGATAGGGATACAAATAAGTCTTTAGGGGGGAGATCTAAATCTAAAGGTAGATCTAAATCCTCGAGAAAATATTTGAGAAAATGTTGGAAATGTGGTAAAGCTTGGCATTATAAGAAAGATTGCAGGTCTAAGAAAGTTGATAAAGAAAAGGGATTTGATGATGCCTCTTCCACATACGCGAAAACCTCCACGGAAGAAGGAAGTGTTTTTTACCTGGTGTCTACAGGTACACATGCAGATCATGATGTATGGTTAATCGAACGAGGTGCATCATTTTATATGACTCCCCACAGGGAGTGGTTCAATGAATATGAAAAGTATGATGGTGGTGATGTCTTCCTAGGAGATGACTCAACAACCAAAATCATGGGACGTGGAAGGATTATAACTCTCCCCGGAGTTCTACACTTTCCAGATCTATCCAAGAGCCTAATATATGTAAGTAAGTTGGATTATGCGGGTGTGGATACTTTATTGGGAAAGTGCACTTGCAAGATGGTCAGAGGAGCAACGGTGTTGATGAGGGGAGTTTGATGTGGAAATTTGTACAAGTTGTTGGGAAGCACTTATACTGGTGGGTGTAACAATTCTATTGTCCCTTAGTAGAGAAATAAAGAAGACAAGATCCATATTGTCCCTGGAAAGAATACCATGTTATGGCATCAAGGAATGAGACATATTGAATAAAAGGGCCTTCAAACACTACATGGTAAAGGTATGGTTGAAGGTATGTCTAATTGCACGCTGGATTTTGATTTTTGTGAACATTGCATATATGGTAAACAAAATCGAGTAAGATTCTCATCTGGTGCTACAAGAGAAGAGGGGATATTAGAGTTGATACAAAGTGATGTGTATGGACTTGTGCCTATCCCATCACTAGATAAATTTGTGTATTATGTTTCAATCATAGATGATTTCTCGAGGAACACATGGATTTATTTTCTTGAAGAAATATGAGGTATTTGATCAATTTAAAGAGTTTAAGCCTTTGGTAGAAAATCATATAGAGAAGAAAATAAAGGTGTTGAGGACAAATAGTGGTGGATAATTCTATGGGAATGAATTCAAAGAGTTCTGTAAGAAGTGCGGTATAGCAAGGCGAAAGACTACTCCATACACACCTCAATAGAATGGGTTTGCAGAAAGGATGAACATGACATTGATGGAAAAAGAAAGGACCATGCTCATTGATGCTATGTTAGGACAAAAATTATGGGCAGAGGCAGTGGGTATTGCATGTTACCTGGTAAATATATCATCCCCATCAGTGTTGGTGGAAAAAATTCTGCATGAAGTATGGACTGGTAAGAAACCCTCTCTTGAACATCTCAGAGTGTTTGGTTGTGATGCTTATGTACATGTTCCAAAGGAAATTATGAGTAATATGGATAATAAAGTCGAAAAATGTATATTTATTGGTTATAAAGATGGTATGAAAGGTTATAAGATTTGGAATCCATAAACTAAGAATATTGTTTACATTCAGGATGTTGTTTTTAGAGAGGTTAAAGATGTTTCCAAACAAAAATTCCTACCAAGGCAAGAAGAACCTGAGAAAATAGATTTTGAGTTGGATGATGCAAATCCTGAATCAATGGAAGAAGATGAATAAGAAGAATAATGTCATACTCTGGTATTGAGGAGATTAGTGAGGGAAAGAAAGCAACCAGAAATGTATAGTCCACCTGATTTTTGTACTAATTTTGTTTTATCTATTATTGATGATTATCCTAGAACTATCAGGGAAGTAGTGAATTCAGAGGATAGTAAACTCTGGAAGAAGGCCATTGTTGAAGAGATGGATGCCTTGGATAAGAATGAAGCATGGGCTCTAGTTGAGTTGCCAACTGGAAGAAAGGCCATTGGAAGCAAATGGGTGTTTAAGAAGAAGTTGAATGCAGAAGGAAAAGTAGATAAATACAAAGCTCGGTTAGTAGCAAAAGGTTATTCTCAGGTAGAGGGAATTGACTTTGGTGAAATTTTTTCTCTTGTTTCCAAGTTAACTTCTATTATATTTATTTTATCTGTTGTTGTTGCTTTTGATTTTGAAGTAGAACAGATGGATGTGAAGACAATATTCCTACATGGGAATCTAGAAGAATAAATCTACATGAAGCATCCAGAAGGATTTGCAATGAAACGGAAGAAAGAGTTGGTATGTAAGCTAAATAAGTCACTATATGGTATGAAGCAATCACCTAGGATGTGGTACCAAAAGTTTGACACATACATCCTTGGACTATTTTTTGTGAGAAGCAGGGTTGATCACTATGTATATTCTAAGTGTTGATATTATGGTAGTTGCGGGAGGTATTAACCTCCATGTGTAACCCTGACAAGAATAGAATATTCCAGGAAGCAAGAAGAAACCCTAAAGCATTGGACATAACCCTGAAAGAAAAGTTGGATAAAGGAAATATTTAATATCGAGTTTTTATCCTCTAGAATGAGAAGTCGTCCCAAACAGCTAAGGAGTAGCAATATAAATACAGGATGCCAGAGCTCATTTGCATACACACATCTTGCAACTGCAGAAATTTAGTTGTGCGCAAGTCTGGAGAGTAGTTGCAGTTGCAGTTACTGCAACTTGTATTTTTGGTTTCAGTCTCGGACTTTCTCTTGGTTATGGTTTGGAATTTCTTCTTGGTATGCTAACTCTGGAGAGTGATACACTACCTTTATTTGCTATTATGCCTAGGGTTTGCTTCCAAAATTATTCTCTGTCAAGGTTAAGGTGCTCGGGGGTGGCTTCAGTCGATGGTTGGGTGACAATATTGCTATATTGTCTATGGTTAAATGAGAACACCTATTATTTCTAATAGGTTATGGGCCCACACTATCTTCGTGTTGATGATTTTAGTTATGTGAGACATTCTCTAGCTTACAAACATGTGAGGTGTGGATCATTGCAGCTATGTGAAGTATTTCTCCCAGCTTACAAACCTGATAGAAAGCCCCTAAGAAGGGTATGTGGTTCATGCCTGAGACAAAGTTGGGAACGTCGAGATGACCTCCTCCATTCAAGGAGTTGAGAAGAACTCTAGATGATTATCTAGTGGGAAAGGCGATCTGTTGAGTTAGGACATGCATGTGGCTGAGCACAAGGTGAACATGTGAAATCCCAAAGTGTTGGGTGCATCTTCATGAGAACATAAATGAAGATGATGTATTAGCCTCCTCTGAGCAGCAGAGTTGACGAGAATACTCCAGATGATTCTCATGTGTGAGGCAGTGGGAAAGTAGATCTGTAGAGTGGACATGCCTGTAGACGAGCACAGGTGAACATGTGAATATATGGTTCTTCTGTGTAACATAGTGATTCAAAGCTATGATATCCCTATGGATGTGCCCCTAGTGGATGAGCACTAGTGGGTGTATCAGATCCTTTGCTATATACTGTTCAAGAGTCAGACCTACCTGTAACCGTAATTGTTATGTAAAGGGTACAAGTTGGCCCCACCTTAATATGTTTAATAATAAATGTAAAAGATAATTAATATTAATATTAATATTAATATTAATTATAATAATAATAATAAATTATATAGTGACTTAGAGAGGTCGGCCCTGTTGAGCCAATAGATGCCTTTGTTGATTGGACGAGTCTAATATAAGTAAGGGATGATTCCCCATTGTGGAATCATATCTTCCTTGTGAGTTTGGAAATTTCAGCAAACACATCTACTTGGGGAAAGGTGTGCACCTCTCTTTGGTGCTAGTCTTCAAGGGTTTGAAGCGCCCTCTTGTGTGCTAAGGTTTATCTTGGTGGAGGTCTTTCTCTTGAAGAATATAGCAAAGGATTTGGTTGGGTTTTCATCCCTTGTTGAGAAGGGTTTCCTAGGATACTTCTTTTGTTCTTGTGCATGTTGTTTCTTCTTGTGATCTTGGTTGTTGCAACATTATTGTTTATGGTTAAGTGAAATGCTAAAATGAAATGAACATCATACTTAACCTAGCTAATGAAAAATCAACATGGTATCATAGCATAGGTCTTGAAGAACCCATTGCACAAGCTACAAACTTTTATCAGCCATCTCTCCTCTTCTACAGAACCGTACGACCCTCCTAGGGTTTCCAGAAAATCTGTATGACCTCCTTCTCAGTGGTCATTCAGCCCTTAATACTTGGACACTGGGGCTACTTTTGGCATAAAAGAGTACAACCTCTTCCAATGTATCTCCAGAGGCTCTCAGAGTGACATTCCGAGCATTTTGAATTTTTGGCTCTAGGATTTCTAGGGTTTCCCTAATTTCTGCAAAAAATTCAGAATTAGAGTTTCTGCAAACTCATTGAAGGAGCTCTTCAGCTCACCAGTGTTCTCCTATCTTTCAAAGGCTTATTGTTGGTAGTCATAAGTCCAAAAAAAAAAACCTAAAAGTGTTATCCTATTCTAGTCGTTAGGTTTTCTAGCCTAGTTGACAAAGGGTTGTGAAGAATCATGATGAACAAAAACTATGATGGAAGACAAGCTTGATGAATCAAGCAAACTTCAAAGTTCTTGAAAGACAAGACTTTAGAGGAAGACTTATTGTGGGTAAAGGGTTTACCAAAGATATCTATCAATGAATGGAAGGAAGATGATGTCAGGACAAGGAATCCAATCACCTACTCAAGCCCTTACATTAAAGGACCAACTTCAAAATAACAAAGATGACAAAAGGTGACACCGTGACTATCTTATTCATAAAGATCTCAGAGGATAAAGATCATCCAAGAAACATTGGAGAAATCATATCAACATCCTCATGTATGTACTTGTACATATTATTTGTATCATTGTCATGAGTGAAATTGGAGGAGGAAGGAACCTTTGTTGAAGTCATGGATCTAGAGGGATCTTAGTGCATTCAGAAAAACAACACACTCAAAGTAAAGACTCCAGGTTTGATTGTTGTAATTGTCATTCCTCTAACTTATATTTCTAAAAGTTTTCTACATTACAAATAGGTGTTGTAGATGTGACAATATTCCTTAAATTGTTTTGATTCTAGAGATGTACTCATTATTCTCCTTTAGAAGATATTCTTGTGTTGGTTTTGTTTGTTTTCTTGTTCCAGATAAGTTAAACAAGAAAATAATATGCTTATCCTTCAGAGGGATTCACTTGACTCAGAAGGAGCCAAAACCATTTGAGAAAGAAGAAGAATAGAACTATCATTGAGACAACCAATGCTACAAAGCATGATCAGAATCCTTCTAGGATTCCATGGGAAGAAGCATGCATGACACAGTATATGTGCAGAACAAGAGTCTTCACCAGACTTTGAAAAACATAACTCTCAAAGAAGTCTTCACCAGAATGAAGCCTGAGATTGAACACTTCAGTTTATTTGGGTGCCCAATGTATTTTCATGTACCCAAAGAGAAGAAGTCCAAGCTAGATCCTTTAGGAAGAAAGGATACAGTGAATCTTCAAAGACATCCCTAGTTAGAGACAGATTGAGACAAGTAGAGACATTGTCCTTGAAGAAGAGACAGTTTTTCAAAGAACCGGAGAATCTCAGATGGAGATTGACAGTGAGACAATACCTTCATAAATTCAGAGGGAGACAGACATTACTCCAAGTTATCTAGTTTCTACAGTTGATATGTTCAAAGATATTGCAGTAGGGCATAAAATGCCTACCTAGACTCACTATGCAAGAGGCAGAGAAGCATACAATCCTCTCAAGGCACATTCCGAGAAAGCAAAAGATATTTTCGAGCTATCCTTCACTCATGAGCCACTTCATTGATGTTGAGACTCCTTGTCTTAGAGAAACAACGAGAGAAACAGTATGGAAAAATGCCATAATAGAAGAATACCAGTATATCTTAAAAGAATGATGCATAAGATATTATTCAAGGACCAGAAAGGGAAGTCTATGGTAAAGCATGCAACTGATGAAAGTGTCAAGAAATACAAAATGAGTTCTATAGCCAGAGGTTTCTCACAAACAGAGGGAGTTGTATATGATGAGACACTTGATCCAGTGAACCATAACCAGATACACTTCCATCTATGAGTTGGAAACTATATCAGATAGATAGATTCTTGATAAGTTTGGATTTTAGTGTTGCTGATCCAAACCTATATCATTACAGTGTTGGTGACGAGAGCCTAATCCTGATGACTTATTCAGAAAGCATTGTTGTTACAAGTAATCCTTGATTTCTGAATTCGAGATGAAGAATCTAATTATGATGCACTGCTTCTTGGGACAAGAAGTATGGCAGATGACTGATAAGATTTTCCTGAGTTCAATATGACAAAATGAAAAATCCACCGTGATGGATTTAAAGAAGAAGATTGATGATGATTCAGATGAGACTGATCCACAACTGATTGGATCACTAATGTATCTGGTCAAAACCAAATTTGATTCATGTCATGCAGTGAATGTGCCTAGTCATTTCATGAGTCAACTGAGACAGACTCACTTGACAAACAACAAAACATGTATTGAGATATATACGAGGCACAATTGGATATGGCCTAAGATATGCCTCCAATATAAACTCGAGTTTGCAGGATATGTCAATTCAGATTGAGCAGAAAGTACAGTGAATCGAAAAAGCACATCCGACTGATGTTCTATCGTGACGTTTTCCATGGTTTCCTAATACAACAGGAAACAAAACTATGTAGCCTTGAGTACCACATAGGCAGAGTATATAAGCATCAAGTGTGCAAATCAATGTGGCTTCACAAGCTTCTGACAGATTTACTTGACCATGAGATGGATCATATGATGATAACTAAGAGGCGTGAGTAAAGCTCCTTGAGAACCCAATGTTTCCTGATGGATCGAAATATGATGAGATGAAATATCCTTATTTCAGAGATATGATGCAGAGGAAAATCATACACATGCAGTACGTTCCTTCACATGAGTAGATTGTAGATATCTTCACCAACTTAACTTCATGAAGAATGGCTCCCTAGTTGAGAGGGAGTGTCGATAACTCCAGCCAAGACAAAATTCAAAATACAACCATGTGAGACTTGGCATGATAAAGAATGCCTCCCTAGCTGAGAGGGAGTGTTGATGATTTCAACTATGTGAGACATTCTCTAGCTTACAAACCTGTGAGGTGTGGATCATTGCAACTATGTGAAGTATTTCTCTCAGCTTACAAACCTGAGAGAAAGCCCCTAATAAGGGTACGTGTTTCCTGCCTGAGACAAAGCTAGGAACGTAGAGATGACCTCCTCCATTCAGAGAGTTGAGAATAACTCCAGATGATTATCTAGTGGGAAAGGCGATTTGTTGAGTTAGGAAGTGCTTGTGGCTAAGCACAAGGTGAACACGTGAAATCCCAAAGTGTTGGGTGCATCGTCATGAGAACATAAATGAAGATGATGTATTCGCCTCCTCTGAGCAGTAGAGTTGACAAGAAGACTCTAGATGATTCTCCTGTGTGAGGCAGTGGGAAAGAAGATCTATAGAGTGGACGTGCCTGTAGACGAGCACAGGTGAACGTGTGAATATCTGGTTCTTCTGTGTAACGCAGTGAATCAGAGCTATGACATCCCTATGGATGTGCCCCTAGTGGATGAGCACTAGTGGGTGTATCAGATCCTTTGCTATATATTGTTCAAGAGTCGGACCTACCTGTAACCCTAATTGTTATGTAAAGGGTATAGGTCAGCCCCACCTTAATATGTTTAATAATAAATGTAAAAGATAATTAATATTAATTTAATATTAATATTAATATTAATATCATTAATAATAATAATAATAATAATAATAATAATAAATTATATAGTGACTTAGAGAGGTCGGCCCTGTTGAGCCAATATACGCCTTTGTTGATTGGACAAGTCTAATATAAGTAAGGGATGATTCCCCATTGTGGAATCATATCTTCTTTGTGAGTTTGGAAATTTCAGCAAACACTTCTATTTGGAAAAAGGTGCGCACCTCTCTTCGAAATTCGTCTTCTAGGGCAAGAGGGTGCTTCAAACCTCTCTTGGGCGCTATTCTTCTAGGGTTTGAAGCACCCTCTTGTTTGCTAAGGTTTATCTTGGTGGAGGTCTTTCTCTTGAAGAATATAGCAAAGGATTTGGCCGGGTTTTCTTCCCTTGTTGAGAAGGGTTTGCCTGGGTACTTCTTGTGTTCTTGTGCATGATGTTTCTTCTTGTGATCTTGGTTGCTGCAACATTATTGTTTATGGTTAAGTGAAATGATAAAATGAAATGAACTTCATGCTTAACCTAGCTAATGAAAAATCAACACTTCGGACAGTCTAACCTTTGGAAGATAGATTGCGAGGATTTTGCTCAGTTACAGTTGTAGTTGCAGTCAAATTTTTTGTTGTAGCAACGAAACTCTAACCCTCTTGTTAAGACACATTAAGTGAAGAGATTGACCTCATTTTTGGATATCCTAGTGCGCCCTAACCTAGCGCACCTCCTGGTACTCTCAGCAGGCTAGGATGTCAAGTTTGAGTTTTTGGTCAAAGTCAAAGGATGACCAAGTCAAATCATTTATGACCTACTCTATGAAGTCAGAAAACAAGTTAGAAGGGGCTTCTAACTTCAAAGCATGGA
>SNQJ01S0015624.1:96992-113621 GCA_010110895.2 Picea sitchensis | reverse complement strand
TGTGATTTTCTTAGCACTGAACGACTTGGAATTGGAGAATCCAGTCAAGTCCCCCCTCTCAGTTCCTCGAAGCTCTGAACCAGAGGATCTCACATAGTTTTTCTTCTACAAATTACTGAAAGGCCTGTTACCTGAGGTAGTTTGTCCACTCCCCTCAGCAAGTTTTCAACCTGCTCACTTTCAAATCAACCCACTGACTGAAGTTAGATCAAGACCTCCTTTGTTCCTCGCATGCCGGACCCTGTCCCTGAGTTTGAGTGATATCTTCCCAAGTCTCTACCCATTTGATCGCCCATTAAAAACTACCGTGACATAAAAAACTGATGGGTGTCGGGCTCTGCTCCTGCTGCAATCCAGAAGTGACTTCCGTCGCCAACAATAAGAACCAAGGATTAACACAAAAGAGAAATCTCAAAATAAATGCGATGATCAAGCTTTCACAACAAAGTTCAAGAAATTCAGGAATAAGAAGAAGTTTGACTCAAGGAAGAAACTAAATCAAGAGAAGGATATGTAAAAATTTCAATGCTTCAACAGTCGAAAATATGGTCACTACAAGAATCATTGTCCTGATTTGAAGAAAAGGAAGGAATCACGCGAAGCAATAGTTGTCGAAGAAAAGGAACCCTCAAAGAAAGTCAAAAAAGATGAAGCAGATTTCTTCTTCTATTCAAGGTAAAAATATTATTTTGTAACATAGTCCTTGTACATACCATGTTTACATAGTTCATGTATATCTATTTCTTAGAAGATAAGATGGTTAGTGAAACAACACCTATGGAAGAATAACAAGATAAGGATTACTATTACGATGATTACTAGTCAAGTAATGTATCTGAAAAGATGAAGTACGTTGACAATCCTTGGTAACAATTCTTGTGGAAGATATTATATAAGTAACAATTGCTAGATAAGCCGAAATCAAAATAAAACCTGAAGAGACCTAGAAGAAGTCAAAACAAAAAGAAGCCAACAACCAAGAGGAAAATAGAAAAAGACTTGTGATACCTTGGAGAAGGCAATAAGAATGCAGACGTAAGCGTGGAATATCTTAGATGGAGGGAGATGATTACAGAATTCCAACAGAAGAGCATGCATTCATGCATAAAGCAAGGATTATGAGGGATCTAATCCTAAATAATATGATCCTTTGAGGATTATGAAGTATCTATCCATGTTCCCATTGAAAGTAGCAGCCATGAAAAGCAGCATGTGTTCAGTTTGACTCTAGAAGAAGTCTTCTTCGAAAAGAAGCCTTAAAGTATCCTTGATTGTCCATCTACATCCATAATCCTATGATGAAAGGAAAAAGTTGGAATCTTTAGTGCATGGAATCTATAAAAGACTCCATGGACCCAAGAGCTAAAGAGAAACATGAGGAAGAACATGAAGAAAAATCCAAAACAACCAGTGATTATACCGAAAATCACAAAGACTACCAGCTTGGTTTGAACTCACTAAGAAACAATCGAGCAAAAGAAATGGAAGTTATGATAAAGAAAATTGTGAAAAGACTTATGAATGGAAGCATTGCAGGATTCAGAGGTTCTTCCAGAAAGAGGGAGAAGACTATGACAACAACTTGTTCCATATATACCTCTTGTAGTATCCATGGATTGGAATTTACATGTAAAAGATTGTTCTTCCCAATAAAGCAAGTGAGAAAGAATATTATACCAGAAATAGACCCATGTATGCATATATAAGAAGACCTTGTATGGATTCAAACAACTTGATGCAGAGTATCTCATATACAACATAAGCATGGTGAAAACTTTCTATGATAGAGATAGTGTATCAGAATAGTTACTCAAAAGTCTGGGATGATGGAGTGCTAATCCATGGAAAACTCTCATGATGATAGAAGAAATGTTACTTAGATATGTTTTAGTTTGAGTCTTGTCAGGATGTCATCAACTAGTAGGAAATAGAAGTGTTGAATTCGACCATGATATATTGTAATGATTAGAGCTTTATGAAGCATTCATAGAAAACTAGTGTTCCATGACAGACCGAAGTACGCTGAGATCAAGAATTACATTCTCCGTGATGAAGTCCAGAAAAGAGAAGTGGTTCTCCAATATATTTCCATAGATGAGCAGATAGCAGATATTTTGGTAAAGCCTCTGTCCAAGATGAAAAAGTTTGCATACTTAAGAAACAAGTTGGGTCTCGTGGAGATGACTTCCTTATTAAAAAAGGAAGAGATTACTCCCAGGTTGGGAGGGAGCACTGATGTGTTATTGATTTATGGACATACATTTTTCAGTTCGAAAAATGGTCCAGGATGAGCAATTCCTTTCTAGTTTGGAAAGTGGTTTGAGATTTCTGACGGACATGCATTTTCCAGTTCGGAAAATGGTCTAGATCGGACAGTCATTTTCGTAATGAAAATGGTCTGATAGATTGTTGATGTACCATAGATAGTGATTCCCCTTGTGGCCAGTATGGGGGAATGGTCTAGGTCAATCATTCTTCTTGTAGTCACTCTGAGTAGTGGTCAAGTAGAATGGTCTGCCTCCCCGGGAAGTCATTCTTTCGAATTTCACAATTGTGAGCAGTTTCGAAGAATGGTTTGTTTTGGAGGTTGGTGTAGGACAGTCATTTCCATTAGGAAATGGTCCAGACAATCATTCCCTAGGGCAGACTCATTCTATCTAGGTTGCACTATGATTAGTGTTGGAGGAATGGCCCAGTTAGGTGAATGGTCCAGGTTCAACAATCAGGGACAAGCATTCCCTAGGGCAGACTCATTCTCTCCAGGTTGCACTATGATTAGTACCGAAGGAATGGACTAGTTAAGTGAATGGTTCAGGCTCAGAAATCAAGGACAATTATTCTTCTGTGCTTGAGAAGAATAGTCTAGATATCCCATGGATGATGTTTTACTTATTAAGGGAATATTCTCTTCTAGATCTCACAGATGTGAGTGGAAGAATGGCCCAGATGACTCAGTTTATATCATGAGATTTTTTATGTAGGTTGATATCAGATGATATGATTTTTATGGAGACTCTATGTCTCTGGATAGTAGATGCATGCTACTGTGGTGGATGTGTTCCACTAGTTGTGACTATGTGTCCCTGATGAAGTAGTTGTGTGCTACTTGGTGTGGTTGTGTACCACTGGATAGTAGTTGTGTACTACTATGGATATACACGATTGTGTTCTATTGAATGGCATTGTTATGATTTCCATGTAAACTATCAGTGGTGTTGGAAATGATTATCATCTAGATGGACAGTCAGTGTGCTGGTGGACAGACATTCTCCAGATGGAAAATGGTCCAAGACATTTATTCTTCTAGGATGTATGTCTAGATTATAAGAATAGTCCTTGTAGCCCATGGTGTGGCTTCCAGCATCTGTTGAAATAGTTATTCTTCTAGGACATATGTGCGGATTAGAAGAATGGTTCTTGTATCACTCTATGGAGTGAGTGACTTATTCAACATCATGCATTATTACTCAGATGGAGTATGGCTTCAAGAGATGATGCAGTTGATGATATCAAATGATATTGATAGTGATGATGGTGCTCATGATCTAATCATGAGATAGTCTGTGTGTCTATGATGATGCTACCAGTTGAATGGTATGTTTGTGCTCAAGACCATTGCTTTCAATACCTCCCTAGCTAGGAGGGACTATTGATATTATGGTAGTTGCTGGAGGTATTAACCTCCACGTGTAACCTTGACAAGAATAGAATATTCCGGGAAGCAAGAAGAAACCCTAAAGCATTGGACATAACCCTAAAAGATAAGCCGACTAAAGGAAATATTTAATATTGAGTTTTTAGCTTCTAGAATGAGAAGTCGGCCCAGACAGCTAAGGAAGAGCAGTATAAATACAGGATGCCAAAGCTCATTTGCGTACACACAGCTCACAACTGCAGAAATTTAGTTGTGCGCAAGTCTAGAGAGTAGCTGCAACTGCAGCTACAACTACTGCAACTTGTATTTTCGGTTTTAGTCTTAGACTTTCTCTTGTTGGAGAAGGTTGACACTTTGAAGAATGTTGCAGATTCATTAACAAAGTCAGTGAGCTCCAAGAAGTTATCCTAGTGTAGAGAAACAATGAGAATTAATTCCCTATATTGATGACTATGTAATCATGTGACCCCATGCATGCAAAGACAACAACAAGTGGGAGAATGTTGGGTAGGTGTTATATTATTTGCATGTGGGTGGAGGGGTGTGTCAGATTTGACGACTGCGTTATGTATGTAGTTTTTGTTATTTTAGCATTTTTCGCTATTTTTTTAGCGGTTTTCTAAATTAATCTCGGATTAAGGGATTAGGGTTTTGGTAGCTACAAAATACCTAAAATATTATGTATATATTGTATTGTGAATTGTGAAATTAACACAATGAAGAGTAATATGTGTAGCGCGAAGGAATATTGGTAGGAATATTGGTTTTCTCCCGATGAAGGGTTTCCAATGTAAATCTTTGTGTACTATGTGTATGAGCCATTGATTACTTTTTTCTTTGCTTAAGAATATGTATGTATTTCTTTACTTCATGGGTTTAAAACTTACAAATGGAATATGCAAAGGTACCTCACAAATACTTGAAGACTCTTCATTAAAATCCAGTGTTCATGTTCAGGATTAGTCATGAAGTGACTTAAGAATCCCACTGCTTAGAAAATGTCTAGTTTAGTACAGACCTTAGCATAAGGACCATACACCTAGATTCTCTCATGTTATTTTTAGAGTGAATTGTGAGGGAGAGACTTTATTACAATATAAAAGACACATCAAACAACCAACCGCACTGGAACAAGGAATATAAACCATATCCTCCATCTTTGCAGGTGTTGCAGGGCATTGCTCAACTGAAATCTTAGTTCTCATAGAAATCGAAACACCTAATGGTTTGAAATATGCCATGCAAAAATGTTGTGGCACATAGTTTACATACTTACTTTGGCTCAACCAAACCCTTTTATTCACTCTATCTCTCTAGATATCCATTCCTAAGATATATTTTACATCCCCCAAGTCCTTCATATCAAATTGTGTTGAAAGTTGAGACTTCAAATCACAAATCACATCCTTACTATTACCAAAGAATAACATATTGTCTATGTTGTAACAGAGGTCAAAATTGACTGGCTGCCCAAGGCATGAGAGAACAAGGCAAGGGTCTTTGCAAGCTGTTGGAAATGATTATCAAACCAAGCAGCTCTGCAACAATACCAAGAAAAAGCCGAGTATTACATGTATGCATGCCTTCAGAAGAATGGATATAATGTACAACGAACACCAGGTGGACTATTGTATTGGCAAAAATGGAACAATATGCATGTTGTGACAAGTGCCTCGTTCCTCCTCACAGTCTACTCCGATTATTTGTCTTCTGCTGGCAAGCAACTGCAATGCCCTGGTAGGGAAGTAGATCCATCTGAACGGTTGGCGTTGGCTGTAGCTTATCTCTGTAGTGACACCGGTTCGTGCTGCACATACTGAAGGAGGAAAAGACTATGGTTGGACCAAGCTTGGATCTCTGAGCTGACTAACAGGAATCTTAGAATAATAATCTCACTTTCAATTTTCTTGGACTGCAACTTACAAAGAAATAACAAAATCCATGCAGGGTGGTAATGCTCTTAAAGACCCTTATGGATTTGTTCTATTTCACCCTATTGACATCAAGAATCAACTTTAAAATCGTGGTGCGCCTCCAATGGTTTCTTCGGGAAAATGTTCAATAGAGTACTTGTGTTGGATGATGTACACAATAGGCATACCTTCCTAATTCAACGCTTTAAATCCCGATCACATGTAGCTACAATATAGCATTTATACTGGGTAATGCATTCTACAATGCAGCCATCTGCATAAATGGTTCCATGTGTGCAAGTCAATTCTTTCAAACCGAGGATCCTTTGCAATTCTTAGAGGGACACGATGCTTCTGTCCCAGTTTTTTAAATTCAGCCATCACACAATCTGTCATACAAGGAGTACATTCTGCATACAAGAAATTCCATTGCCCTCTCCTAGTTGAGCTTATTTGAATTGAGAAGTTGATGAAATTGGTATCAACTAAAGCAAGATATGGAGGGTAGGAGGTGATGTCGTCAGACTGTTGGCATGCTTTTTTGTGCCGGTTAATTCAATTCCGTTGGTGAAAATGACCATTTTCTTTTGACATGGTAAATGGATGGCAGCGGATGAAACAATACAATTCCTATGGAGCTGGCTTTGAAGATTGCAAATAAAATCAGAAAAAATGAGAGGTTTTCAGTTTACATCGTGATACCAATGTGGCCTGAAGGTGTCCCTACCAGTGCATTAGTGCATCAAATACTTTTCTGGCAGTCACAAACAATGCAAACGATGTATAAGGCTATTGCTAAGGCCCTCACGAGCCGTTACTCTGGAAACCTCGTCCAGACTAGTAGAAAAGAGGTCAGGTCAGGGAATAACCGGAGGAACAGAGCGAAGATGCGGCAGACGCTACAAACCAGGAGCAACGGTCCAATTCAAAACATCATGCCGTTTTAATAACGTTCCCTTATTAAAGGTGTGCAGGAGGTGGTGACAGATATCCTGTCCATCGCAGACGCTAAATGTAATCATATTAAAACGAACAGTCTGCAGGCCAATCACTGCATATCCAGAATGGCGGTACAGCTCCAAACGACGCAAATCACATGAGCTTCTGGACTCCTAACCCTAATCCCGCCCACTGTGACAGTTTCTACAGAAGCGTGAGGAATGACAAGCTGCAACGATGGGCATAACCGTAGCGATTCTTTCACCACATACTGGAGGATTTCTCTTGCTGATCCTGTTGCAGTAAGGCATGCTTTGGAAATTGCTTCTAACTTAGCTATGAGAGATCCATATGCTGTGGCCATGGCTGTAGCGAAGCTTGCTCTTCCTAGAGGTTCTCTACAGGAGTTTCTTCACTTGCATGATGTTCTGGCTAGGGTATATCTTGCCAGATTGCGCTATACTTTGTCCAGGGCTCGTGTACTTGACGAAAGGCCTGAAGAACGTGCTGCAGGTTGGGGCTAGGCTAACTAGCAAAATTATTAAATTACCGGATGCACCTTCTTTGTCATCTAATAAAGCTAACAATACCCAAGCAAAAGATGGAAGTACACAATCTAAAGAGTGTCTTCCTCCAAAAGCTCTAAATGATCGACCGGCTCCAAGGAAGACGACCACAAGCTCTAATCAAACTCGTCATGGGAAGGTTAGAATCAGCATTCCGAAGTTTCTCCAGGCCGGTGCTACACGCAACAGCAAGAATTGTGCAGGAGATGGGAAGAAGTCGAGCTGCAGCATTTTCTTTAGGTGTTTATGCAATTGACGAAGACACTCATCCTGAAGCATTTTTAGAAAATGGAAGCGATGGTATCTGGGAAGTTTTTACAAGCCAAAATGCAGTTGACTTTGCCAGGCGGAAGCTACAAGAAAAGAATGATCTGGAAACATGCTGCAAGGAGCTCATTGATGAAGCTATAAAACGTGAAACTGTGGACAATCTTACTGCAGTCATGGTTGCTCCCATTCTGAGCCTCCCCCCAATCTTGCTATCAATATATCACGTGTAAGAAGAAGCATTTCTGCAGAAGGTTTGCGCAACCTGCAAGGCTTTTTGATAGCTTGCGTGAATGACATTATTAGGTTTAGAAAGTGGTATTGGGAAGGCTGGGGCAATGTGTATCCAAATCTAGCAGTGTTGATTAGCGGCGACAAAGGAACTTGATGTTGAAGCAACTTCTGACCGAGCTTTTGCTACAGGAAGGGGGAATTGCCCTTTTGCTTGGCCCCAATGGTACTGGATCAGAAGGCGGACTGAGAAGATTTTTTGCCTGAGAGGCAAGCCCAACATCATTTCTTGCTTGAAGCTGTCAAGGTGCTGGTCTTTATGATAAATCTATTGAAATTCAAAAGCGGGTGGGTGCCTTTGCAATGGTTTTGGAGACAGTAAACAGCTGCCTTTCAGAAGCCATAGGTTCACTGGCCCGAGGTCGGGCTGATGGAGATAGCGGGACTGCTGGTTTGATTTATTCAGGCAATGATATCTTAGAAGCATACAAATTTGTTGGAGTAACAAGTGCACAAGGAAGGGACAGAAAACAACAGCTTTCTGGTATACATTGGGGGTAAAGATGCACCAAGTTCAGGCAAAGGCATCGATATTAAAGAAATAAAGATAAGTGCAGATGAAGAGGAAATCGATTTACATCCTTTAGAGCTTTCTATTAATTTATTTCCTCTATACCTGAACGAGTTTTTGCCAGCGCATGACAATATTTGTAACTGCAGAACATCTGGCAGTCGCGAATGCCAAGAAGATGAACCGGTTCACATTTCCAGGAACACTAAGAGTTTTGTTTAGATTTGTTCTCTTTAAAAGAATGATGGATGTAACAAAATGAGGATGGACAGCCCGGGAGCCTTTCACAGGCTGGGTTTGTAATGCATTTTTTTATTATCAAATATAGAACAAAGTTCAAGACATTCTATACTTTGTCATTGTCTGATTCCGTTTTCTTCCAGTATTATTGTTTCTGAAGTTTTTATCACTGTTTTTTTTTGCCTTATGTTCATTATTTCATCTTGTAATGGTTACAATTCAGTACAACCTCTGCTGTAGCTATTTTGAAGCATCCTTTAATGTGCAGTTTTTCCTCTGTTTTGTCGTGAGTAAAATAAGACCTGCACTTTAATCGTTTTGCCTCATTTACAAGTTTTATTTGTGCGCAACCTTTCCTCTGTCTTTCTATAAGTGAGACAAGACCTGCGTTCAGATATTTGAAGTTCCAGTGTTATTTCTTCTACTGAAAGGAAGACCAGATGCTTGGCTTTTTCTTTCAGTTTTGTTCATCCCTATCTGCTACCCATCCTCATGATTTTTTAAAATGAATTAGACAAACGAGGTCATGCCTTTTGTTTCTGATCTATAAATGAGTGGAATGACTATTTTAGACCTGGTTTTAGAAGCTTCCTATGACTGATCAATCAATAAGATTTATTTCCTTTAAAAATGTGCTAAGGCTTGGCTCTTTCACAGCCTAGAGTCAACTCTTGCGACAACAGTCTACATATAGAGTGATAACAAGGAAACGACCAACTTGAATACACATAGTGATCTTATTTGGATCTCAAAAATCTTAATCCCAACACAAAAGAAGCAAACTTTTGGTATCACATTCTAGGAGACTATTTAAAATCATACAAAGACTTTTTTAACTTGCAAACCAAAGAATCTTTACCTTTTTCAACATAGTACTCTGGCTATGTAATACATATCTCCTCCTTCAAGTCACCAAGTAGGAATGTTGTTTTCAAATCCATCTGTTCTATGTCTAAATCAAAGGCTACTGCTACATATAATAAGAACCTAATAGATGTTAACTTAACAACTAGGGAAAATTCTCACCAAAGTCTCCCCCTCAACCTGGGAATATCCTTTTGCAACCAACATTGCCTTATGTTTTTCAACATTTCCATTTAAACCGGTCTTCCTTTTGAACACCCATTTACATTCAATGAGTTTTCATCCATTAGGTAATGAGACCAACACCCGTGTATCATTCTTTCTAAGTGCAGCCATTTCCTCATCCATGGTCAATCTACAGGACTCCTTATCTTCCATCTCCACCGCCTCTTTCACTATTCTAGGCTCATCATTGTTAGCAGATAAAGCAAATATACATCTAAAATCAAACGAACTATAATTATACCTATTTGTTGAGTGGACCTCCTTAAAGTTTGATGTGGAGTTTCTTCCTCCTCTTCAGAACTCTTTGAACCCTCCTCCTCATTAGGTCCATCATGAACTTCTTATTCATTTTCTGGTTCAACTTTCTCGATATTGGGTGCTAGTTGAATCACTAACTTCGTCTCATCCTCTTTTGGTTGCATCACTGTGGGAGAAGACTTAACTTCTCTAAAAATAAAATTCCTACTATACAAAAAATTTCTAGCCACAGGATCCAAAAGCTTATACCCTTTCACACCAACACCATAGCCGATGAAGACAAATTCCACTACCTTGTTATCCAACTTTGATCACTTCTCCTTAGGCACATGAACATATGCCTCACAACCAAAAACAAGAAGATTTTGAAGTGATGGATTCTTGCTCATCCAGACCTCCATAGGGGTCTTATTCACTAAATATAATGTGGGAGATCTATTAATCAAGTAATGTGTAGTAGTAATTTCTTCTTGCCCATAACTTCTTCTCTAGGTCAACTCCATTAAACATACTCCTAGCTCACTCCATCAATGTTCTATTCCTCCTTTCTACTACTTCATTCAGGGGTATACAGAGTTGTGTTATGTCTTTCAATGCCACTCTCCTTATAAAACTTATCAAACTCTGTAGAAAAAAACTCATTTCCGTTATCAGTCCTCAACACCTTAATCTTCCTATCAGTGTGATTTTCCAAGAGAACTTTAAGCTTTTTAAACCAACTAAAAACCTATAACTTAGTTCTTAGAAAATATACCCATGTCCTTCAAGAAGAATCATCAATGAATGTCACATAATACAAAGCCTTAGAGATTGAAGGAAATTTAATTGGACCAAAGACATCAAAATGAATTAAGTCCAACAATCCAAAATATTTGTGAGAACTAGAATAAAATTGAACACGGTTCTATTTTCCTTATATGCAATGCTCACAAAAATCAAATTCAAGAGTACAATCATTCAATCCATCGATGATATTTTTCTTTTTTAAGGCCCGTAGGCCCTTCTCACCTATATGACCCAATATTTGGTGCCATATCATTGTCTTCTCTGCAAGTAACCTACTTTCTGAAAAAAGAGCTTCTTTAGGAGGTTCTAATTGTGATGTTGTAGACCCTATAGATCTCTCGAGCCTCTACTGCACAAATCGAAGAACTATTACACTTAATAGTGCACGCAACAAGATGGAACAAAGTGCCCACACGAACACCCTTAGCAAGTGTAAGTTTTAAACCTGTGAAGTAAAACAATACATACATATTCTTAAGAAAAATAGAATTTAATCAATGGCTCATACACATAATACACATATATTTATGATGGAAACCCTTAACCGAGAGAAAATCATCCTCACAAAGTGTCGCACCTCTCAACTCTTCATTGTATTAATTTCACCATTCACAATACAATATAAACAATATTTTAGGTATTCCATGGCTACCAAAACCCTAATCCCTTAATCTGGGATTAATTTAGAAAACAACTAAAAATAGCGAAAGTCGCTAAAATAAAAAAAAAACGCCCCAATTTTCTTTTCAAGGCAATGCCCCAAAGTCGAAGGATTCGCCTAAGAAAGGGGCGCAATCTTGGCCCCCATGCGACCCCCCATGGAAAAGCGCCTCACGCACACGTATACAAAGAGCGTTAAGGGGTGGGATCCTCATACCTTGTCATAAAATCCGATGCACCCCCCACACCCATGCAAAGAATATAACACATACCCAACATCAAGTACCATAGATCCTCAAACCATATTACACCCTTTGTCAAATAAAACAACCTGCACACCTGCATCATTAAGTGTACTCATTGATAGTAGGTTTCATGTTAGACTTGGAATGTGCAAAACTCAATTGATCCCCTTTACTTTGCCTTTGGGGAATCTAATTAAGACTCCACCACAAAAAAATATGCTAAGAGGAGAGTCGCCACCAAGGTATACCATACCACTATCATATTTCTCTTACATTGAAAACTAGTGTCGAACCCCGGTGGGAAGCCATATGGAAGGAATCTCCAGATTCTATCAGTCATGAACTCTACCTTGCATGGGTTGCCAAAGTTGCAACAAAGGCATCTCCAACATCCTTTTGAGAAGATTTTTCAGACTCATGATCAAAATAATTATTTTCCTTCTTATTCTTCTTCTTCTCTTCCTTCCATTCCCTTCCGAAAGGCTTCACCTTGTCGCAATTCCAACTTTTCTCCTTCTACTTTCTGGAAGACTTATGTCTCCCATGGGATTTGATCTACCATTTTCTCTCTTATTTCCTTTCTCCCTCTATCTTCCAATAACAACCAAGGCCTCCTTGGTGGTTTCTAAATATTTTTGCCTCACCTCCTCTAAGAGTAAAGAAGTCACAACCTCATCAAGCACCAATGTCTTCACAATGCTTCCAATGTCCATTACCAAGTTGTCCCATGAATATGGAAAAGAACACAAATGGGTCATACAATGATCCTCCTCACCCATTCACTTCAACTGATATCAACTAGGTCACAATAGTATTAAATGCATTTAGGTGCTTGACTACAAAATCACCATCACCCATTCTCAAGGAAAAAACAGTTTCCCTAGAAAAAGTTTATTAACCAAGGATTTAGCATAATACAAATCCCCCAACTTCTTTCTGAGAGCTGTTGCGGTTTTTTCTTCATAAATGTTCAATAATATTGAATCAACCAAACAAAACCTGATAAGGCTTCTTGCCTTTCTCTCCAACACCACCCACTCTTCATTTATCATACCAGGGTTTGGTTCCAAATATTGCAACCCATAGATCTCAATCTATAAGAAGATCCTATGTCTTGAGCTTCCATAGCTCAAAGTTACTGCCATTAAACTTCTCCATTTCTAATCTAGATATACTCACCATTTCCCTATAATAAGATTTTCATCTATGCAAGCTCTCACTCAAACAAAGATTAGATTAAAAAAGCCTTGTCCGCAAAAGCTTAGAACTGAGGTGATCACGCTCTGATACCAAATGAAAGGAAGCAGAGGTGCAGAGTACGCTTCCTATACTAATCTATGGGAGAAGAATCTGCAAAAACTAAAAACTAAACAATTGCAATAAAGAAATAAACAACAAACCATAAACAACAACATTTCCTAGGGAAAACCCTTCCGGGAGAAAAATCCCACACTCTAAAGAACACTCAATGCATTATTTAGTAACTAAATGGTTACAATACAAAACCTTTGTGCTCTCAACAAGAGTGTTCAACAATATCATTATTCTGGATAAATTTCGGCAACATAACGATAAGATAAGACTCACACTCTGTAAATTCCTCCAGCCCTGGCACTCAATAAATAGGCACAGTAAAACCATATGCCATTTATGGTTTACCATTTCTGCACACTGGAAACCACCAACAGGTTATTCCCTACCACTACTATGTAAGTATTCTCTGCTCTATTATAGCACTTCAATTATTCTCTGCTCTACTACAACACTTCAAGTATTCTTTGCTCAACTACAACACTGCAAATACTATTTGCTTTACTGTAGCAATACAAAGTGTATGATGCACCTATCCCAACAAAAATGATAACTATGTTCTCTACTTATGCAAGGAAACCTCTGCTACAAAGAGTACATGGTTATTCTAAAACTCTCCTACAACAAGTGAAAGAAAAGAACAAAGTAGAATACAAATACCCTTCTACAAACTACATAAATTTAACAAAATGACAATAAATGGAACTTAATGAAAACACTAAAATACGTCCACGTCATAAGATTTATACACTAATTTATCAAGCTAGAAAAAAAACCTTTCCAAGGATAAAAACTCTAGAATATAATAAAAAACGAGGAGGGGATTTAAAATAGAACATAAGCTTTTATCTACTTGTCACATAGGCCCTTCAATCTCAAGTTTCTACACACAAATGTTTTGAATTCTCCATCTTGTTGTACTCAGTGTTGTTGTTATACATTGCGACAACCATACCTATGAAATGTGATTATGAACCTCTGTCATGCTTGTGTTCCTATCAATACCCACTGTGATCATTTCCTTTTCCTTTTTCATTTCTCTTCTCTTCGTTCATTGCCCAAGTTGCATCTCTTTCCCTAAGGGCTCCTCTTTCTCATATTAATCATTGCATGCATGCCCTTGTTTACTAAGTTGAAGGAGAACCAAGGCCAAATCTACTACTCCCTTTCTCGTACAAGACTAATTAATAGTGAGAGGGTCAAGAGTAGAGAATCAGTTCCCACTACACAAACCATAAATCCATTTCATGTCTATCCATAACTCCTCAAAACCATATCTTAGAGGCATGGATCATGATTAGGAGTGAAATTGTGTGGTCAAAATTTAAAGAAAATGAAGACATTGTAATAGTGAAAATCTCATATAACAATGCAAAAGAAATTGACACTCACGAATTTACATAAAATGTAAAATGAAAGGCATGAAAAAAACATCGTCATCATCAAATTTTCATTTGACAAGTAGAGGGATGTAAAATTCTAACACTATAGCCACAGACAATGAAGATCGATCTCTCATTTTCTTTGTCGTTTCTCGTTGGTATCTACCACCGTGGTTTCATATATTTTATTCTATTGCATACTAATAAGACAATTATCTACTGGAGAAAAAAAATGCATCAAAATTAAAAATATCACTTCTTTTATTCTTTATGTCACATTTTTGTTTAAATTTGAGAAATAAAAAAATTGGAATCCTAGCAATCCATGAATATTGCAATTTTAACAATCTGAATTGAATCGAAGATCCCAAAAATATCTAAAACAGATCAAATCACTAAGTTGTACTCAATAATTTGTTAAAAACATAAAGTGCAATACACTACAATATAGATTTTCTATTATTCATCCAAGATTGTCTTGAATGAAATATTACACATCTTTTCTACAACAAACAAATGGGGTCAACAAACTTTGGTAGATTGTCTTTTCTCATGGTTATCTGATAAATCTAAAAACTCCTTCAAGGTTTTGCCTTGCTATGTGATTTGGGGAATATGGTTTTTGAGAAATGGTATGTTTTTTCAAAGATTGGCACTGAATACATCACCGTGAGCCCATAAGATAAGGGTCTACTTCAAAGGCAGTTGGAAGCCTTCAAAAGAAAACTCTCAAAGAATTTTGAAGGAACCTAGCATTGATTATGAAAATGTTTGGGGATTTTTCGATGGAGATTGTCAAGGGGATCCATGAATGTGTGGGGCAAGAGCTATTTTGCATATTCATTATTCTCACTATTTTCTTATGAAGTGTGTTGCAGATCAAGGTACCATCAACAGAGTTGAGTTTTATGCTCTCTGGATTATGATGAAGACAACAAAGGAAAAAGGACAAAAACATATGCATGTCTTTGGAGATTCCAAGCTTCTAATGGACTAGGCCAATAACTAACCCCAATAATGAAGCTGGTGTTGGAGGTAAAACAATATTTTGATGATATCTCTTTCATTCACATTGATGGAGAATACAATACAAGAGGATACCAGTTATCTAAATAAGTTGTGCCAATGCAGGAGTGGCTCCTCTATGTTTGGGAGTTCAGAGAAAGGGCTCAAATTTTCATAATGGAATCTTCTCTTTATCAGTTTCTGGCATTGTAGATTCTCTATATTAGAAAATTCTTGTTTTGATTTTTATTTTAAGAGTCAAAGCTAAAACGTTGCCTTTTTTAGAAGTAAATGTCACCTCAAAGGAGTCGAGAATAATTCTATAAGTAGACATAGGATTGCTAAACAGAGTGTTAGTGTTGTATTTTTTGTCAAAAAAATGCCATTTTTACCTTCTTAGGGAGATCAATGTATATTTTGATTTCAAATTTCAAATATCAATTATAAAGAATTTTTCCTTGGAAAAAAAGGATATTTTCTATTATTTAAAATATTAAGTTTTGAGGAGGTATTTATTTTTATTTAAATGGTTTTAGGTTTGTATTGATGTGTCATTTAAATGGCATAACTTTACACACACACACACACACACACATATATATGAAAATTTGTTTTTATATTTACGTTTGGTTGCACAAATTATGATCATAAATTGTTTTTTTTATTAAACTTTTTGAAGAATTGCATCTAATTCCATCCACATGAAACAACTTGTCACAGACCTACATTCTACCCGAATTTTTCTTTGCAAACTTGAGTTTCTCCCAAGTGTATTTCGGCACTTGAGATCATGTGGCACTACCTTGCCTCAGTTGTAGGGGCTTGGCCAACATGTGCCTACCAAAACCAAACTACGCCTCTTCATTTGAGGTCTACCCATAACTTCACCTAAAGTTACAATCTGTCAAATGCAACTATGTCCCACTCAACCTAGTTCATTCAACAACAAGCACACATCCAACTGTGGCCATTAAAACATCCTGGCAATGCTTTAACACTTGGCCAATTATTTATCCTAACAATACTTTAACACTTGGCCAATTATTCAATACTTAGCCAACACAAAGCAAAGCAAGGAACACTGACATCCAACACATATATAACCCACAACACAGATGTATAGGCAACACCCAAGGTGAGTGTATGATCTTTATTAGTATAAAGAATGTGACAATAGATATAATAAGGGAGTGTGACCTCATGCCAAGTACTTTATTATAAATGTACAATATGTTGATGTTTTGGTAGCTGCGAGAGGTATTTGTTGGAAAATTGAGAGGGGGGGGAGGGTGAATAAGTATTACCATTTTTCAACAATTAGCAGTTACTTTTATATTTTGTTAATTACCACAATCGATCAACAATAGACTTGTTTGTAAAATCAATTATATAAATATAATTAATAGGAATTACAAGGCTTTTATGAAGAATAGTGAAGGACACCAATCCTTTTTAGAGCACCAACTCTAGGAGACACCAATCCCCTTTTTCAGGGCACCAACCCTAGGAAG
>SNQJ01S0015624.1:76397-87607 GCA_010110895.2 Picea sitchensis | reverse complement strand
CTTTCCACTATGCTTTGATCTAACGGTCATGTGAGAATCTGGAGGATCTTAGATCAACGGTTAGAATTGACTTTAGCCTTCGACACTTCGGGTAGTTGTTGGTTTCCCTCGAAGGAAAAACTCCCGAAGTGACGTAACTTGCTGACATCATTGCTGACTCGGCACTGGCCGAGTGGCTGCCATGTGTCACTTATATTTGTGACTTAAGTGTACCTAAAATTCCAACTGGACCTAGACACTTGTTACCATATGACTGAGCCACGTGTCCTTGCTGATGTTGTCTTGATGACGTGGATCTCCTGATGTGGCACATGTCCTCCTGGATCTAACGGTCGTAGGTTCATCTGAATCCTTGATCCAACGACTGTGATCAGTTCTAGATCAATGGTCTAGATTCATTTCGACCTTCGAGACTTCGGGTTATTCACTTTTCCCACTACCCAATTCTCCCGGAGTGATATTCCCCAAATAAACCTCGAGTAACTTGAATTTATCTAACGATCCTTCTTTGACACGAAAATATTAACACGATCCAACAGTTGGTGGGAATTCGGATATTCAGGATCTCGTGAATCCTTGATCCAACGGTTGTGATCATTTCTAGATCAATGGTCTATATTCATTCCAGCTTTCAAGACTTTGGGTTATTCTCTTTTCCCACTTCTCAATTCTCCTAGAGCGATATTCCTCGAATAAACCTCGAGTAACTTGACTTCATCTAATGATACTTCTTTGACGCGAAAATATTTACACGATCCAACGATTGTTGGGAATTCAGCTATTCGGGATCTTGTGAATCCTTGATCCAACGACTGTGATCAGTTCTAGATCAATGGTCTAGATTCATTTCGACTTTCGGGACATTGGGTTATTCACTTTTCCCACTTCCCAATTATCCCAGAGTGAGATTCCCTGAATAAACCTCGAGTAACTTGACTTCATCCAATGATCCTTCTTTGATGCTAAAATCTTAACACGATCCAACGGTTGTCGAGATTTCGGCTATTCGTGACGATCGACGATCGATGTCTATTTTGGAATCAAAACTTGTGCGATCATTAACTCCAATCCTTGCATCCCACAATGGTTCCTCGTTGTTGATCTTCCCTTACTGAGATCTGGCGGTCATGACTTAATCGATTGTTGATTTGAAGGTCCTCCTCTGTAACTCCCAGATCTGACGGTCCTGGTTTGTCCCGAAATCTACATCAGTGGACAGGATTCTCCCTCAATTATTTTGTAGTTTTGTTGTGGGGATTTCAATACTGATCACGTTTCTACAATGCATTTTCACTTATGAGATTTTTGGTAGATTCCTCTGCATGTTGTTCATAACAACTCATCATCACTGCAATGCGCTTTCTCTTCTGAGATTTTTGGTTTTGTACTTGGATTCTAACTGATCAAGATCATTGATTTGTTGGGAATTTGATCCCGATGGTGTTTCTGCATTGCGTTGCTCTCGTGAAATATAATACACTGCCTCTCCCAAGATTTAGGTAGATTCCTCTGCATGTTGTTCATAACAACTCATCATTACATCATAATGACATCGACTGTTGACATCAATGACAATATGTCCAACAATATTCCCTCTTGGAAAACTTTTCTTAGAGAAGAAGAAGATTCCAAGAAGTCAAAGGAAGACCATTGAATAGTTGAAGAACACCCCAAAAAAGGATAAATTAAAATTGAAGACCACAAAAGAGAAGTCGACCCACATGAAATAATAATAAAGTGGAAATATAATTTCCAGGAAGAGAAGTCGGCCCATAAAAATAATAAGACCCAAAATAAGAATTCGGCCCTAGAAAGGCACCCAAGTTAGTATAAATACAAATTTGGGTCAATTCATTTGAAGAGTTAGACAATTCTCCTTCTGCAGTGCGCACTAGGCAGTTGCAGTTGTAGTTTCGCTATTTCTGGTTTCCGGCTCTCTTCGAAAGTGCACCCCACTTGGGGAAGGATATTCTTGGTGGTTCTTGGTGATATCTCTTGTGCACTACCTCTGAAAGATTTGTGCTAAGGTTGTGTGGTGTTTCCAAGTTGATTCGTTCCTGTTGCAGTAACAACTGCAGTTACAGTAACAACTGTAGTTACAGTTACTAGTTGTGTCAGCTTTGTGGTGCACTAGTGATGCGCCTACCTTGCACCAATTCTATGGTGACTCAGTTGTAAACCCTCGCTAGGGTTTAACAAGAAGAAGAGATCAATATTTGGTTCTTCATTGTTGGTTTGATCTTGTGATTAGATCCTATTCATGGTTGTATTGGAATATTCTCTCTAATAAAAGTTGGTTGGGTTTTTCCCCGAGTTTGGGGTTTTCCTAGGATAAATATTTGTGTCTTCTTGTGCTTGTTTATCCGTTGCTTATATATTTCAGTATATGATTATTGAATGTTAAAAGAAGATAAAAATGCTATGGTAAATCTAATGTCAATGAAACTAATGAAAATCTAAAATGGTATAACGACAGGTTTCCTTCAAAACAGTCTAATCGCTGGAAGGAAGATCGTGAGATTTGCCACATTACTTAGATTTGTTGTTGCACATGCAATTTGCGACTACAAAATTTTATTTGTCAAGCTTGTTGCGCACTTATTATCAAGTCGATTGGAACAAACTCCATCACTAATCAACTTGCCATACTCTAGCGCACCTACTACACTTCTCATATTGACTTTCCATCAAAATTGATTTTTTTAGGGTTTTAGGCTTGTTGACATTTTCCTGGACATTGAACCTTCTGATTTAGATTTCTAAATTTTTCTTATTGGTGTAATATCTCAAATTAGAAGACAAAGTTGGATGGTTTACATGTATATAAGATGAGGGTGTTTGTAGGAAACGTACACTTGGAAAAAGGACATTTATCCAAGTAGTGACAATAGATCTAAAGTGATCTTAGATCTAGTGCACTCAGAGGAATCCCAAGAGTTGGAGGCAACAATGACGATGGCTCCTACAATATAGAACAACTCAAATGGCACAACAACAACTAGACTCTAGGTTTACATATCAGGTTTGATATTTTATATTGTTGCAACTTAAGTAACACTGTTAATGCTATCAAATGTTTAGTAACACTTGAATATTGGTGGTATTATGATCATTAAGTAAAATCTCAATGTTCATTATTAATGATGCACTTGTTTACAATATAAATTGATCTCATCTAGGAGACGTTCTTGGTTGTTGACCTTGTTCCAGGCAAGTTATCTTGTAAATTCCATGCAAGTTACCATGGATGAATGATTGGTCACAACACTGGAAGAGTCTTGTTCTTATTTCTTGTAATTGTATTTTTTGTTTTGGATCTTGTTCCAGGAAGTTCACAAGTGATAGCTCTGAGAAGGAGCTATTGTGAGGATTTGTCTTGTTCTTGTTTTTATTATTGTTCTTATTATAAGAGTATTATTTGTGTCTGATGTTTTCCCTTGTTGTTTCTCTTGTTCCGGGCATGTCACATGTGATAGCTCTGAGAGGGAGCTATAATGACGGTTGCAATATGCAACATATTAGATGGTCTCTAGTTGAGATATGGAACAAACTATCTAGACATAGACTTTTTTACATGACCGTACACATCCATGTAATGAAGGAGAAAAGGACAAAGTCAAAACCTTATGGCAAGAACGATACTTATATGGGATACAAAGTATCTCATATGGAGAATGATAATAAAGAGAAGAAGGCTCAAAATATTACCGTATAGTTCCCTCTGATTCAGTTGATCACTCTTCATATCATCAGGAAGAGTCAATAGAGTCAGAAGGGCCTACCCAGAAACATTGCAGTGACTAAGAAGAGACCCACATGGTCTTGTGATACTTTGCAAGATGCAAAGGGGATACAAATATGTAGCATTGATAATCCATATCATGAGGAGGAGAAGATGGCTCAACCAGTGGTGAGGCATGCATCCCCACCAAGTACCAGCTCAAAAGGAGCTAGAGTTCAGAGGGAGTCATCCATCATGATCTAGTAGGGAGAAGCAACCTCCCTAGGAAAGTTCATAGGAGATCAGAATTCAGAGGAGGTCATCACATGCAGAGGGAGAAGATGGCTTTGGATATTATATAGACTCAGAGGGAGTCAAGCTTCAAAGGGAGCATGCAGACTCAGAATGAGCCTGATCTCAAAGAGATTCATTGGCTTGGAGACTTTCATTAAGAAATTATTCCTCCTCATATTCAGATGGGAGAGAGATACATCTTCCAAGACTGATAGACATGTGCCATGAATTGAGGAGGCTAGATCGAAGCTTCAAAGGCTTCAAGGAGATATGAGAACTCCTGGGAGGATTCTCTTATTTCAGTGACAGAGGAGGAAGCCAATCAGAAGGACTGGGATATGGGTTTTTCCTTGGTTCTGAGACCAAAAGGGAAGTTAGTGGTGGCTTCCAAGTTGATCTAGAAGATCAAGAATGTTGCAAATGGCAGCATAGAAATGTACAAATATTGATTTGTGGCCGTAGGATTCTCCCAGCAAGAGGGATAATATTATGACGAGACACTTGCTCCAGTAGCCAGAAGAAGTGTACATAGAGTAGCCACAAGATACATGAGAAGGAGTCTCATGTTTGCAGATTGAAGAAGGCTTTGTACATGCTTAAGAAGGCACCCAGGGCATGATATGCCAAACAATTATGACCTTGGGGATGGTTTCCCCTTGGTATTGGATGACCCGTTTCTTACAAGGGATGAGAAGCTCACAAATGGGTGCAAGAGGGAACTCACTTCAGAGTTCGAAATGAAGGATCTGGATTTGATGGGATCAAAGGTGTGACATAGATGAGATTTTCCTTAGCCAAGGAAAATATACAATTGAGATCCCGTAGAGATTCAGGATGATGGACTGCAAGTCCATGGCCACACCTATGATGATGAATCTGAAGCTCTTGAGTGATTCATCTTCAGATTTGGTGGATCCCACGATGTACAGACAGTTGATCAGATCCTTGATGTACATGGTTAACACCAGGCCGAACATTTTTTTTGTAGTGAACACCTTGATTCAATACATGGTTGAGCCTAGACATGTACATTGGATGGCAACAAAACATGTGTTGATGATTGAGATATGTCTCAAATGGAGATGTGAAGCTACAAGGTTATACAAACTCTGACTGGGCAGGGAGTGCAGTGGACTGGAAAAGCACATCATGATGTTGCTTTAGATGTCAGTGGCACTCAATACAGTAGAGGCAGAGTATATAGTAGCCAATGGTGAAAGTCATGAAGCAGTGTGGCTTCAGAATCTACTTGCAGGGTTATTTGATCTAGAGTTGGAGCCAACTTTTATATATTGTGATAATCAAAGTTGTGTGAAGCATATAGATATCAAATACCATTACATTCGATACATGGTGCAGAGAGGAGTTGTGGAGATCCTACACATATCCACATATGAGCAGATAACAAACATTCTCACCAAGCCTCTGTCTAGAGTGAAGTATGTATACTTCATTAACAAGTTTGGCATGATGCAGAATGCCCACCCTCATTGAGAGGAAGGTGTGTTGTTTCTCCTCCAGTCGACTAACCCCTCTAGCCAAAGTTTCACTAGATCAATCATGTGAGGTGACTGAGAGGGTAATGCACTGTCAGATACTAGTCTTTCCTATGCCATGCAAGGTGGGTAGGTGTGAATAAGACTATGGCAGTAGTTGTGTGCTAGTAGACAACATGCTAGTAGTTTTGTTCTACTAGTGGATTGCTACGTAGTTGTGAGACTATGGTGGTGATTGTGTATCACTGGAAAATAGTTGTGTACTACTACGGTGGTTATGTACCACTGACAATGATTGTGTATCACTAGACAATAGTTGTGTACTACTACAGTGGTTATGTACCACTGGCGGTGATTGTGTATCACTAGACAATAGTTGTGTACTACTGCGGTGGTTGTGTACCACTGGCAGTGATTGTGTATCACTGAACAATAGTTGTGTACTACTATAGTGGTGGTTGTGTACCACTAGCGGTGATTGTGTATCATTGGATAATAGTTGTGTACTACTATAGCAGTGGTTTTGTACCACTAGTGATGGTTGTGTACCACTGGATAGTAGTTGTGTACTACTATGACAGTAGTTGTGTACTACTATGACTTGGCAGCAGTTGTGTACTATTGGATGGCATTGTAGTAGTTGTGTGCTACTAGTTGATTGCCATGTAGTCGTGGAGAATAATAGACTGCTTGGAAGTAGTTGTGCTACTGATTGATTGCAACATAGTCATAGAGACTATGGCGGATGATTAGAGCTATCGATGGCATGGTAGTAGTTATGTGCTACTAGTTGATTGTAGAGTAGTCAATGGACTACTAGATGAAGATAGCGTGGAAAGATACCTCCCTAGCTAAGAGGGAGTGTTAATGTTTTGGTAGTTGTGGGAGACATTCTCTCTTGGAAAACTTTTCTTAGAGAAGAAGAAGATTCCAAGAAGTCAAAGGAAGACCATTGAATAGTTTAAGAACACCCTAGAAAATAATAAAGTAAAATAGAAGACCATAGAAGAGAATTCGACCCACAGGAAATAATAATAAAGTGGAAATATAATTTCCAAGAAGAGAAGTTGACCACAGAAATAATACGACCCAGAATAAGAATTCAGCCCAAGACAGACACCCAAGTTAGTATAAATAAAAAATTGGGTCAATTCATTTGCATAGTTAGGCAGTTCTCCTTCTGCAGTGCGCACTAGGTAGTTGCATATGCAACTGCAATTTCACTATTTCTAGTTTCTGGTTCTCTTGGAGACTGCGCCCCACTTGGGGAAGGATATTCTTGGTGGTTCTTGGTGATCTCTCTTGTGTGATACCTCTAGAAGAGTTGCACCAAGGTTGTGTGGTCATGCCCAGTTGCTTTGTGCCAATTACAATGAAAGTTGTAGTTGCAGTTACCAGTTGTGTCGTTTTTGTGGTGCGCTAGTAATGCGCCTATCTTGTGCTAGATCTGTGGTGCGCTAGTGATGCGCCTATCTTGCACTAGTTTTGTGGTGACTTAATTGTCAACCCTCACTAGTGTTTGAAAAGAAGAAGACATAAGTATTTGGTTCTTCATTGTTGGTTTTCTCTTGTGATTGGAGCTTGTTCATGGTTGTATTGGAATATTCTCTCTAAGAAAAGTTGGCTGGGTTTTTCCCCGAGTTTGGGGTTTTCCTAGGATAAATATTTGTGTCTTCTTGTGCTTGTTTATCTGTTGCTTATATATTTCAATATATGATTATTTAATGTTAAAATAAGATAAAAGATCTATGGTAAATATAATTTTAACGAAATTAATGAAAATCTAACACAATAATTCTAAAGTGTTATTTTTTCTCCAAACCAACACCCGACATTTAGCTCAAAATAAAATCACTTTATTCAATAAATGAACAACTAGGCTCCTAACCAAATTAATCAACGGAAGCATAAAAATGAAACCAACACATTGCACAATATATTTGGGTAAACACCGTTGGAAAAGAACCCCGAAGGGAAAGCCAACACCTAAGTTGATTTTATTAATTAAGATCCTTGGGCTCCCATATTGAGGTAATGGCCCACTTGAGGAAACATACAAAATAACAGATAGTCAAGCCTACCTACCTGGTTTTTATCTTCTTGGATGCCCCTTTACTCCTTTCCTTATCCCTACCCACTTACATTTGGATGAAATGCTCTTCACCCAACAAATTAAATCTTCTCATTTTGTGTGTGACACAAGTACATGAGAAAACAATCCCTCTTTTCTCCAATGTACTTTATGTGTATCTCATCCTCTCACTTAGGCTTCCTTTTATAACATTGAGTTAACCCTAAATCCAAAATCCTAGATCTCCTAAAGTGATAAAGGGATGAGATTATATCTCCCCTTCACTTTAGATCTAATGGCTAGGATTTAAGAAACTGACTTAAGTTATTAATGCCAAATACTTAGGCATTTAACTTAATTAACATAAACGTTCATTGACATTATTAATTAACACATAAAGTAATTTTCCTAAGGTTCTAAGATGTTACATGGACAACTTCCACATGCTAGACATCAAGCCTATGTGGAAGTACTTGTCCAATGCTAAATACATCAACACACCCTCTTAGCGAGGAAATTACTTACACTACCCGAAGGTGGCTCTGTCTTCACTACCAAATATGATACCATGAATGCTCTCCAATCCACCTGATTGGTTTCTCTCTCTGAGCAAAATGTTATCCATGCCATCTTGCTCAGACCCAACTTTGAATACTTCCCTCTGATCATGCTCCTGAGCATCATGCATGGTCATGTTGTACCATGACTCCTTCTTGACAAACTTGGAAGGTTTCTCCTTCCCACCTGAACTTGAAGGATGACTCCCTCTGAGTTGTTCAACCTTCAAAGTTACCAACTCCTTGTCCTTTGTCACTATGTTGCTTGTTATTGCTCACAAGCCACTCAACAAAAAATGTTGGCTCCCCGGATCCCTGCCCAAGCTTGCTACCCATTGCATGGACCCCTGCCTGAAGCTTCTTGAGGCTGCCCACAACCTTTTGTTTCTACCCAAGGCTTCCTGCAGTCTGCCCAAGTTTTTCTGGGCTTCCCAACTGATTCCTAGCTCTTCTTAAGCCCTTTTACGCACCCAGATCCTACCAGTTCAACACCTCTCATGCTTCTCGCTACCATCTACCAGTAGCTTGAACTTGCAGTTTCCCTCTACCAGCAACCTGAACTTGAGGTTGCACTCTGCAGCGAAATCCTTCCTCCTATTTCATGGCTCTCATCCACCATGTGGTTTTCCTCTGTTGCTATATACCTGGATGCTACTTCCCACAGCTACCACATGGATTTCCTTGCTTAGTCGACGACTTACTCCTAGTCATCTACCCTCTCCACGCAGTTGCTCCTTAATTATCATCCTCTGCTCATTGGTTGTCATGGCTTATAACACACCCATGTCGTCAGTGGTCTACGTCCACTAAAAAACAACGACTGCTATTTCTACACACCCATGACCTACAGTCCCTCTCTCTATCAACAACCTTGTTGCCTATGTCATGTCCTACTCAAATCTCTATGCAGGCCTTAACTCTTGCTTTATCGACCTCCACGTGCATGAATCCTCACACCATTGGAACCATCTTCCATAGTTGACATCTCCACGTTGTCTGATGTTAAAATCTCTCCTACAATAGTTGACAACTCTTCACGTGGTTTTTGTCCTTCCCGTGCACCCAACTATCGACCAACCTCACACTGCTCACTCCCGTCGGGGCCATCACCTCCACACAACTATGTCCTCTACAAAACACGTTGTTACTCCTCAACGTTTAGCATGCTCAACTCTGCAACCCAATACATTGTTTCTTGTTAGTTTCTTCAACGACCACCTCCGCCTCCTTGTGCCTTTACTCAACAATTCTCGTGTTATCTCCCTGCAATATACAACATTCAATCACCACCTAAGTTGCTACACAAATACAGATCCGACTCGATCTTCACACAACTGTCACTTCAACAATCTCCATGGCGATTCACTTACATCCCTGCGATTGTATGGGTCTCTATTGTATTCGGTTGTTCATTGTATGACTTGTACGACAGTCGTACCGTATGACTAGCTTTCTTTAATTTTTTTTTATTGATAATCTTGCAGCCTGAGCCTGCAATAAAAAACAAATCCTGTATAAAAAATTGAATATTTTTCTCACTGCTAATCTCAATCTCTGTGTTCATGGTTTCCTTTAGAACCACAACTCTGATACCATGTTAGTTTTTCTCCAACCCAACACCCGACATTTAGCTAAAAATAAAATCACTTTATTTAATAAATGCACAACTAGGTTCCTAACCAAATTAATCAGTGGAAGAATAAAACTGAAACCAACACATTGCACAATATATTTGGGTAAACACCCCTGGAGAAAACCCCGAAGGGAAAACCAACACCAAAGTTGATTTTATTAATTAAAATCCTTGGGCTCTAGTCTTGGGATAATGGCCCACTTGAGGAAGCATACAAAATTGTAGGTAGCCTAGCCTATATACCGGGCTGATATCTTCCTTGATGCCCCTTTACTCCTTTCCTTGGCCTTTCCCACTCACACTTGGATGAAATTATCTTGATCCAATATTGAACAAGGGGCATACCTTGCTGCAACGATTTCATCCATTCTGTCTGAAACCATATTTGCTATTTTTGGTGTTTTGGGAGTAAGCAATATTGGTGATGTTAGAGGTGAAAATGTCCCTTGTGTATTACAACTTAACTGTACTTTCACTGAGTCTTGATCTTTAGCAGATAAGGATTTCTCTTCTGGACTATGATCAAATGATGGGCTAAGAAACAAAGGATTCTCAAAAGAAAAATAATGTGATTTAAAATCCTTAGATGAGAGAGATCCAAGAGATGACGAAGGTGTCTCTGGTTCACTCTTAATATCTGTGCTGTGACCTCTCAAAGTTTCAGTCACAGGCAAGGTGTCTGAATATTCAAGTTTAATGAGTTCAGTAAGTAACTTCCACTGTTCTAGATTCAATTCTGAGATAGCTGAAGGAAATGAAACTATTGCAGGCTCAATAACAAGTTTAATTTCACTTTCAGGATTCATTTCTTCATCTACTTGGGTTTTGGTGATTTCAGAGGATTGTCCTTGAGAACTTTCTGAAGACAATTTCCCCTTTGAGAGTGAAGATTGTCCAGAAAGAACTTTATGTTTTCTTAGTAGCTTTTTAGGATATGTAACTGCTGCAATAGGCTCAAAATCTAGATTTTTTCTGGTTACCGGTCTCTTAATAGATGATGAAGAAGTTAGAGGAGTTTTAGGTCCTATACCTTCTCTTTTAGGAGCCAGAATTACCACAGAGGAGTCGCCAGGTGAATAATCACAGTCTTAAATAATCTCCAAAATCTTGTTCACTATCAAGATCTAAATCTAATCTTGTTGTTTCCCTAGGGAAGATATCTTCGTTTCTTCGTCCCCAGCAGCGGCGCCAAAAATGTTAGTCCGTAAAGTTGCACTGACTGTGAGAGGGTGCAAGTTAGGCCATCATCAATTTATTGCAAAGTGTTTTAAAGGTTTTTATGATTTGGTTTTTGAGTAAGGTGGTTGAAAACTGGCTCAAGAGTATAGCATAACATGAAAATCACAATCAGAACATAACATATCCCATTGACTGGTTAAAAGGTAGTCACATAGATGAATTAGACCAATAATAAAAGAGAGGAGGAAGCTTCCAATTT
>SNQJ01S0015624.1:9915-76387 GCA_010110895.2 Picea sitchensis | reverse complement strand
ATTAGGCAGTTGTGCAATATCTTGTCATGGACATTTAATGAAATGTAGAATGGTGGAGAGGCATCAATTATGTCTTCAATGTGAGGTCCAATAGTTATAGCAGGGTTTTCATCCTCTAGATTGACTGTATCTGAAAAGGTGACTTGAGCTGGAGCCTATAGAGCCTTGAGGACAATCTTTCTGAAGGGTTTTGTTTTCATGAGTTCTAATAATGGCACTGAAATATTGATTTTGTTGATTTTGTGTTCTAAACTGAAAGAAGAAACGTTTATGTCTAGTTCCTTTATGTCAGCAGTACTATCCTTGGCAGGTTGTTTCAATGGTTGATCAGCTTGAATCTTGGGACTTTCTTTGATAATTCATGTTTTAACTGGAGTACTGGCCTTCTTTGTGGAAGCAGGTGTATCCACTTTAGGTTTATTTGAACCAGATCTGAGATTGTATTTTTTCCTTTTAGGTTCCTTTTGGACGATCTCATCTGCATCCCCTTCCTCAAACTGGTTTGCAATCAAAGCATATTCATAATCCCACTGTGTCACATGTAGAGGAGATGATTCATAATCATTCAGATGAACTGTAGGGTCTTCTTCTGTATCATCTTCATCCTCCTCCTCATCTACTGCATTATTCTGAAAAGGAGGCAAAACCTTTTGGTCATCTTGGTTTTTTCTTTCTCTTGGTAATATTTGAGGTGCATTGTTTGGCCTCCTGAACTGATTTGGATTTCTGTATCCACTCTCCTGTGCAGGTCTACTGGGTTGTTTTTGTTCCATCTTCAACCTTGCCATTTTAGATGTCAGATTTTTCAGCATCTTAGCCATTTCATCCATCTTATAATCAAATGTTGAATTAGAAGATGAAGGAAACTCTTCCTTTTGCTTTTTCCTGTCTCTATCACTTCTAGACTTCAATTTGTCTACTGCTAATATGTTTGATTCTACCTCGATAGCAACATCTTGCATCAGGTTGAGGGTAGCAGCTCTTCCTTCCCTAAGCAACAAGGAAAATTTGGCATCGAATGCATTGACAAAAGTGATTTTAGGTGATGTCTCTGAAGGTTTAATCTCCTATGGAATTTTACCATACATCTGGTTGAACATTTTGGTAAAATCAGGTATTGATTCACCTTACTTCCTTTTTAAAGCATCGAATTTGGTAACGTAGTATAAAAAGTATTTCTTGTCTGCCTAGTGTTTAAGAAAGGCATCATCTAAGGCTACAATATTAGCAATTGAATTAGGAGGCAAACTCCTGAACCACTTTCTTGCTTCCCCATTTAGACTCTGCACAAATAATCTCATCCACACATCAACATGCTCTACATTGAAATTATCTGCAAAACTATAAAATGAACTTAAATGCTCTTCAGCAGTAACTGCTCCATCTCCATTGAATCTGGGCAAGTATATCATATAATCATTTGGTGGAAAGGAAAACATGACTTGTGGAAGAACCAAAGGGGCATACCTTACTGCAACGATTTCATCCATTCTGTCTGCAACCATATTTTTTTATTTTTGGTGTTTTGGGAGTAAGCAAGATTGGTGATGTTGGAGGTGAAAATGTCCCTTGTGTATTACAACTTAACTGTACTGTCACTGAGTCTTGATCTTTAGCAGATAAGGATTTCTCTTCTGGACTATGATTAGATGATGGGCTAAGAAACAAAGGATTCTCAAAAGAAAAATAATGTGATTTAAAATCCTCAGATGAGAGAGATCCAAGAGATGATGAAGGTGTCTCTGGTTCACTCTTAATATTTGTGTTGTGACCTCTCAAAGTTTCAGTCATAGGCAAGGTGTCTGAATATTCTTGTTTAATGAGTTCAGTAAGTAACTTCCACTGTTCTAGATTCAATTCTGAGATAGTTGAAGGAAATGAAACTGTAGCAGGCTCAATAACAGGTTTAGTTTCACTTTAAGGATTCACCTCTTCATCTACTTGGGTTTTGGTGATTTCAGAGGATTGTCCTTGAGAACTTTCTAAAGACAATTTTCCCTTTGAGAGTGAAGACTGTCCAGAAAGAACTTTAGGTTTTCTTAGTAGCTTTTCAGGATCTTGAACTGTTGCAATAGGCTCAGGATCTGGATTTTTTCTGGTTACTGGTCTCTTAGTAGATGATGATGAAGTTAGAGGAGTTTTAGGTCCTTTACCTTCTATTTTAGGAGCTAGAATTACCACAGAGGAGTCGTCAGGTGAATAATCACAGTCTTAAATAATGTCCAAAATCTTGTTCACCATCAAGATCTGAATCTAATCTTGTCGTTTCCCCAGGGAAGATATATTTGTTTCTTCGTCCCCGGCAATGACACCAAAAATGTTAGTCCCTAAAGTTGCACTGACTCTGAGAGGGTGCAAGCTAGGGCATCATCAATTTATTGCAAAGTGTTTAAAAGGTTTTTATGATTTGGTTTTTGAGTAAGGTGGTTGAAAACTAGCTCAAGAGTATAGCATAACACGAAAATCACAATCATAACATAGCATATCCCATTGACTGGTTAAAAGGTAGTCACATAGATGAATTAGACCAATAATAAAAGAGAGGAGGAAGCTTCCAATTTGTCAACTTCACATAAACCCTTGTCTCGGAATATCATAAAGAAACAAGACCATCAGCTTGATATCAAAACTTGAAAATAATTTCCACAGTAAATTTTTCACTGTATTAATTAACAATCAAGAAACAAAAGCATTGCAATCTGAATAATGAATTCAAGCATGAAGAAAGAAAACAGAGTAGAAAAGAGTTTCTAACCATCCATATGCCTTTGCTATTAAGTGTCAAATAGAATAATAATGCCTTACAAGGAGTTTCATAATAAGTCCTTTGGATCTCCAATTTTTTGACCAGAACAGAGTCTTTCCTCTGCCTATTTAAACAATCCATAAAACCTCGAGATCATATCATCTAGTGTACTCTTAATGACTAGATCCGAATAGTATCTATCTACTAGGGAAGTTAGCTCAAAAAGAGCTTTTACAATCCAAAAATAGATCATTGCTCAACAGCTTGATATTGTATGATCTTGTCAACATTACATTTGATTCTACACAACAGGGATTAGTTTGATCTAGTCATATAGTTCTAGGTCTTTGCATTTCACAGGCCAAAAATGAGTAGACACTACCATATTTTCTGGAAAACATCAAAATTGTGATTGTAGCAATCTTCATGAAACCTTTAGGATATAATAACAGTAGTAGCTTTAGTAGTTTTTTGTTTGAGCTTTGTGGTAAGCACGACATTGTGCCAATAGAGTCTGAAGTTTATTTCTCTGAGTTCTTTGAGCAACGCCCTTTGCTCTTTTTTCTTCTTTTTGAAACCTTGAATCTTTTCTTGCCGACGAACATTCCATTGTTCTATATGTGCCTTTTATTTCTTCAACTGTTTCATTGTCTTCTAGAGTTCCTTGATCCTTTCTTTATCAGTTCTGATTTTAACCCTGAATTCAGGGAACTCTTCAAAAGGTGCAGGCTCATTCATATTTAAGGAAACCTTGGGTTCTCTCGATTTAACTTGGTATTTAGAAAACAATCCTGAGCTATGTTCTTCATCATAACTTGTTGAATCCATGGCTTCAGGCATATCTGATATGTGATCTGAGTGTACAAGGTAACCCTTTTTATTCTCAGGAATCTCACTGATACTTTAGCAATTTCTTTAGCTTTTGCTAATCTGGTTGTAGCTCTCGTTACAGGTCCTATAGATGATGAAACAATCTGTTTACCTTTTTTTGTTGGTTTCTTATGCAATGGAGTTCCTTTTTCCTTTTTCCTGGTACCTGCTTCAACATCTTCAGAGTGATCTTCTATAACTATGATGTTTTCTTCTTTGATCGATGGATTAAACATGGCTTTAGACTTCAACCTGTACTTGTTGGTAACCCTAGTAGAATTCCTTCTAGGTTTTTGAGACGCATACACACCTTTATGCTTTGTCCTTTTGACTGCAACACCCTTTTTGTTGGTTGATAGTGATTCATGCTTAACTGTAGTTTGAATATCAAAATATTCAGATGTATATTCTTCCCCTTTAACATCTTCCTCAGAAAACATTTCGATTTCTTGATCCAACTTCGGTCTTTTACCTCTGTTATTCCTCGTCACCCTGATATCAGGCATTTCTTCTTTAACAGGGGTTTCATCAATTGAAATATTTTGTTTTTGTGTAACACTTTTTTTTCCTTTTCCTCTCTTCTGTTTGTTGGACTGTGTGTTAGGATTTAAGGATTGCATGAGCCAACTCCAGGGTTTCTGTAATTCTCTCAAAGCAGACACAACTAAAGTCTTAATTAAGACTTGATGAAACATGCCGCTCTTTGCATTGGAGGAGAGTGACTACACTCTCTTTGACATCTTTGTCAAGATTTTGAGTAGAAAGTAAGGCAGATTTAAGGGATAATCGCCATTTAGATGCATTAATATCCTAATGTGGTTGATATAGACTAGTGAGATTCTACCTTCGCAGGTGATATACCTGTGGATAACGATCAGAGCACTGTGCCATTCTGGTGTAATCCAGCTGTGAGGAACTCCCTTTCTGCAATTCAGATTTTGCTTATCTGGAAGCAAGAATTGATTGACAAACTCTGTAACCACATGCTCTTTCTTCCACCATCTTTCTCCTCCAACCACCAATCAACAAGCTTTGACAATTGTCTGTTCTGTCACCAGCATCAACATCTTCCCGATCTCCACTTCATGACCATCAATGTTCATCACAAACTCCAGAGAGACCTGCTCGTTGTAACCTTGGAAAGTGGTAAGGAATTCAAACCAACCGACATCTCTGAACCTTTGAGCCATTTGAGGATAAGCTTCGAGGAGTTCAGCACCTTGGGGTTCTAATCTGACCACTTATCTGCTCCTCTTAGGCGCCATCAAAACACAATGCTATAACTGGCACGATTCGGATTTTGAATTTGCCACCTACAATCTGTTAGTATATAACTGTTCTTCTAAGCAAATACCTATGCCTAAAATTAAGCAAAATCAGATAGATAATGACAGGTTCAAATAATGATCGTTGAGAATTGGACGATTTGAAATGGGTCCTTTGCGGGTACAGAGCAATCTGATCATGTAACGGTTTGAATCATAAAATGATTTCAAAGCTATTGTGGAACACATGCTAACTCTTAGTCCACGATATGTGTCATCATAACGAAATCTGGGTGACGGGCACACATTAAAGCATGATTATCTTTGAGCTACGGGAATAATTCTATTCCAGTAGCGCTATTAATGACTTAGCATAATTTGAATTTGTAAATTTCAAACATGCATATGAAGTGACACATCATTTAAAACCATGTCTTAAAACTCCAAACTTAAAGAAATTATTCAAAAAGATGAAATGCAAACCATAACAAGCTAAAAACAATGATTAAAATCAAATGAAAGCAGATAATGAAGTGCAAGTAGGAAGGGTTTGGGATTAGGGTTTCTCACAAAATCAAAAGAAAAAATTAGAGACTAACAGGTTACATGGACAACTTCCACATGCTAGACATCAAGCCTATGTGGAAGTACTTGTCCAATGCTAAATAAATCAACACACCCTCTTAGAAAGGAAATTACTTACACCACCCATAGGTGGCTCTGTCTTCACTACCAAATATGATACCATGAATGCTCTACAATCCACCTGATTGGTTTCTCTCTTTGAACAAAAATTTATCCCTGCCATCTTCCTCAGACCCATCTTTCAAGACTTCCCTCTGATCATTCTCCTGAGCATCATGCATGATCATCTTGTACCATGACTCCTTCTTGACAGACTTGGAAGGTTTCTCCTTGCCACCTGAACTTGAAGGATGACTCCCTCTGAGTTGTTCAACCTTCAAAGTTACCAGCTCCTTGTCCTTTGTCACTATGTTGCTTGTTATTTCTCACAAGCCACTCACTCAACACAAAATGTTGGCTTCCCAGATCCCTGCCAGAGCTTGCTACCAGTTGCATGGACCCCTGCCTGAAGCTTCTTGAGGCTGCTCACAACCTTTTGTTTCTACCCAAGGCTTCCTGCAGTCTACCTAATTTTTTCTAGGCTTCCCAACTGATTCATGGCTCTTCTTGAGCCCTTTTACGCGCCCAGATCCTACTGGTTCAACACCTCTCATGCTCCTCGCTACCATCTACCAGTAGCTTGAACTTGCAGTTTCCCTCTACCAACAACCCGAACTTGAGGTTGCACTCTGCAGCGAAATCCTTCGTCCTCTTGCATGGATCTCATCCACCATGTGGTTGTCCTCTGTTGCTATATACCTGGATGCTACTTCCCGCAGCTACCACATGGATTTCCTTGCTTACTCAACGACTTACTCCTAGTCGTCTACCCTCTCCACGTAGTTGCTCCTTAATTGTCATCCTCTGCTCATTGGTTGTCATGTCTTCTAACACACCCATGTCGTCAGTGGTCTACGTCCCCTCAACAACAATGACTGCTATTTCTACACACCCATGACCTACAATCCCTCTCTCTGTCAACAACCTTGTTGCCTCTGTCACGTCCTGCTCAAATCTCTACGTAGGCCTTAACTCTTGCTTTATTGACCTCCACGTGCACAACTCCTCACACCATTGGCACCACCTTCCATAGTTGACATCTCCACGCTGTCTGATGTTAAAATATCTCCTACAATAGCTGACAATGCTTCACGTGGTTGGTGTCTTTCTCGTGCGCCCAACTATCGACCAACCTCACGCTGCTCACTCCCATCGGGGCAATCACCTCCACACAACTATGTCCTCTACAAAACACGTTGTTACTCCT
Organism: Picea sitchensis; assembly: GCA_010110895.2. Lineage (NCBI taxonomy): Eukaryota > Viridiplantae > Streptophyta > Pinopsida > Pinales > Pinaceae > Picea > Picea sitchensis. Next base: position 69,615 of record SNQJ01S0015624.1, on the reverse strand, counting down.
CAACGTTTATCACGCTCAACTTTGCAACCCAATACATTGTTTCTCGTCGATTGCTTCAATGACCACCTCTGCATCCTTGTGCCTTTACTCAACAATTCTCGTGTTATCTCCCTGCAATATACAACATTCAATCACCACCTAAGCTACTACACAACTATAGATCCGACTCAATCTTCACACAAATGTCACTTCAACAATCTCCACGGTGATTCACTTACATCCCTATGATTGTACGGGTCTCTATTGTATTCGGTTGTATGTTGTACGACTTGTACGACAGCCGTACCTTATGACTAGCTTTCTTTAATTTTTTTTATTGATAACCTTGCAGCCTGAGCCTGCAATAAAAATAAAATCCTGTAGAAAAAATAAAATAATTTTCTCACTGCTAATCTCAATCTTCGTGTTCATGGTTTCCTTTAGAACTGCAAATTTGATACCATGTTAGTTTTCCTCCAACCCAGCACCCGACATTTAGCTCAAAATAAAATCACTTTATTTAATAAATGCACAGCTAGGTTCCTAACCAAATTAATCAGCAGAAGCATAAAACTAAAACCAACACATTGCACAATATATTTGGGTAAACACCCCTGGAAAAAACCCCGAAGGGAAAACCAACACCTAAGTTGATTTTATTAATTAAAATCCTTGGGCTCTAATCTTGGGATAATGGCCCACTTGAGGAAGCATACAAAATTGTAGATAGCCTAGCCTATATACCTCGCTGATATCTTCCTTGATGCCCCTTTACTCCTTTCATCGGCCTTTCCCACTCACACTTGGATGAAATTATCATGATCCAATCAATGAGATCTCCTCATTCTATGCGTGACACAAGTACATGAGAAAAGAATCCCTCTTTTCTCCAATGTACTTTCTATGTGTCTCATCATCTCACTTAGGTTGCATTTTATAACGTTGAGTTAAACCTAAATCCAAAACCCTGGATCTCCTAAAGTGATCAAGGGTTGATATTAGATCTCCCCTCCACTTTATATCTAATGGCTAGGATTTAATCAATTCACTTAAGTTAATAATGCCAAATACTTAAGTATTTAACTTAATTAACATAAAAGGTCATTCACTTTATTAACTAACACATATGTTGGATTACTTAGAGGGTGGGTGAATCAATAATAAAGAAATTTAATCATTTTAACCATATAATCCAAGTGTTATATCAATGAAGCATTATCATCCAATAATTCTGAGTAAATAAAAGAAATGAACAAATGAACAAACATGTACACATACGATTTTACCATTTGTTTCGCAGTGGAAACCCAAAAAGGAAGGAAACCACATAATGTTTTTTCTTATATGTCTTGAGAATTTCATTCATTAGAAGAACCAACTTAATTTGTTTTCCAACTACAACTGAAAAGAGGCTCCAAACCCCTAGTATCTCAGGCTACAAACTGAAGGAAACTCCAAATCCCCAATTCTATGGCGACAACCCCCTATGTTCTCAGGCTACAAGCCCAGGAGGTGGCTTCCTATTTTGTCATTGCCCGATCCTGCCACCGAGTAGAGTAGAATGATGGAACCATTGTCAACTGCCCTTTGTGAGATATACCACCCTATAAACTGTACCCGATAATCGAACCATGCATCCAACACGTACCTCAGCACGTATAGCAAACAAGTTACATCAACCATTGCACCAGCACATTTTCAAATAGCTTGTAATCAGCACGTACCATAAACAGATTGCATTAACCATGTACCAAGTATGTACCAATCATGTGTGTTATTTCTCATCAATTATGAATCATCAATAATAACAACATCATCAACTATACACCTCGTAGCAATGTGCCAACTCATCAACTACTTGTCTCAACCATGTACTCAACGTGTACCTCAACCAAAAGCCCTTATCAATCTGTATCGCCTAAAATCCTAATTTGTAGCTCTGTAATAGGCACGGTGTATATGATCCCATTCCTGCAAACCTTCCTTAACTTCAACAACAAGGGACTAGCATTTTTCATCAAACTTTTTCTTTTAGTCTCCACATGCCTAGTTTTGGATTAGTCAACAACCTAACTTGAGATAATCCTTAACTTTGTACCTGTATGTATAAATATCTGAAACTGATACACAATGTTCTTCAAAGTGTTTTATGAAATTCCTCAATGTGTCACTACTTGGAACCTTTGGAAAATGAGTTATAGCAAAATGACATACCTTGTTGAATTACGGCTTATTCCTGGGAGAGCGACCATGTAGAGAGTGCCCATACGGAATATTTGAATTGATCTGAAACTATTACATAACATACTATAGACTGTAACCTAACTAATACATTTGTTCTCATGGAATTTGGATCTGTTCTGAAGAAGTTATGGCATTTTTGCCCGAAACACCTGTTTTTTATTGGTTTCAAGACTAAACCCTGGAAACCCTATTTTCCACAGTGTGTAACTCTAAAATACAATGACCCACAAGCTGGATATTTTACCATAGATACTTGGATATGTGTTCTCCAATGACATAGAATTTTCATGGTATGAATCACTATACAAAAGTTATAATGAAAATGGTGTGATGACTTGTAAATAGCATACCTTAAACCTTGTCAAAATTTATCCTTCCTTGCATTCCAGCCTTCTTTCTTCACCTTCCCTCAGAATTTTTGGCTTACAGATATCCTTGGTTGCCTCGGACACCTATAGATGTTCAATATGTTCAAGTGTGTTTAAAATGAGAAAACCTTACCCTCTTGTTTATACTCTCAAAGTAGCTTCTTAAAAACATCTTCTAGGTCCTTGGCCCCCACTTTCCTTATTTTAGGGTTAACCCGCTTCTAATTTATCCATTACATTTATTATTAGAATAATTTATTTTATATTTGATTTGAATTATAATACACTCATTGCTTCACATTATTATTACCTTTTAAAATCTCTTAAAAACCACTTTTGACTACTTTTGACCTTTTGTGGCTTCTAGATGACATGTAGGGGTCCTCAAATTCGTAAAGATACATAACTCTCAAACCCATTGAGGAGTTATGTGATAATTCGCATGCCACCAAAAATAAGATGACATGTACTATCCATATAGAATAGTATTATTTGAAAAGTATATCATAACTCGTACCATTATCCATCAAACAAACTTGGATTCCATTACCCAAACACAGGGTCTCCAACTTCTCATGGCCTGCTCTCTAACCCGGTGAGGATTTATGTGACGTTCCAAATACCACGGGAAATGGAATGACAAGACATCCATCTATTATAGTTTACCTAACAAATTCATTGTCCTTCATGTCAGTATTTAGAAATTAAGCATGGGTTCTCTTACTCCACAATCGTCTTCAGGTGAGGGATTTCACCATAAGAACACTTTGGAACTCATCCATATTTACTTCTTATCAACCATGATAAGACAATAATGAAGTCATATTCATCAATCGATCTTGGGTCCATTACCCAAACTTAACTTTGTGATGTGGGGCTCTCTTCAAGAGTTGACATCAATAACAAACAACCTTAATCAACAATCTCCCAGCGGTAGAGCTTACTTTCGTTGTCGAAATCTATCACTCATACTCTCCACAGGGCCGTACATCACATTATAACATCGAGTAAGGGTTACATGTCCACTAACGTTTGTTAGTTTTTCCCCGGAACCATGCCTCTGTCCTCACATCCGATAAATCTACGCCCCTTGTCATCAATGGCAAGGTATCTCCATCGGGGATGCTCCCGACTAAAGAAACGTCTCTTATGGTGATTCAGCGTGAACATTAGACATGTGGGGATAAACATTAAAAACATTCATTTTTAGATTTACAGAAATAACTCAAGTCTTTTATCAAGATATCCATTCAAAGGCTTCATGTAAGTGGTTTTGTAAAGATGTTTCCACTTGTTCTTTATTACCCACATACTCAACTCTGATGTTATTTCACCACGGCCTCTTCCCATAGAAAGTGATGCAGTTGGAATGTGCGCCGATCTTGGAATTAATCACCGGGTTTTAGAGATCACCATTAGCGCAGCAGTATTACAATATATTGGAATGGACTCATCATACTCTTTATATGCATCAAGAAGTTTGTTCATCCAAAGGCTTATTGTACATGTTGTTTGCTTCAATATACTACCGCCTCGGCGGCAGATAGAGATCATGATTTTGTTTCTTACTTAGCCATGATACCAAACGCTTTCGCCTAAAGTGAAACGATGCTCCAGAATTTGCCGTCGGTCATCAATACAACTTTCTCAATCTACGTCGTGTGGGCAATAGGTGATGAATATTTTCCTTTTTGCGTACCATAATCCAAACTCTTATTTTCCTTTGGGATATCTGAAAATCCCCTTCACTACTAACACATGTGACACCTTTGGTGCAGCTTGAAATCATTCCACATGTCCAAATGCCTGCATTACATATGATCTGAATTCTTGCACATATAGTAGGTTTCCAATCATTGACTTGTATTTCCCTCGATGCGTAGATTTTGAATCATCATCTTTGCTCAACACAACTAGTTTGCGTGGGATTGATAGCGGTTTGCAATCTTCCATTCAAACCTCTTTAGAATTTCTATGGAGTATACTTGATTTGAGAAATAAAAATTTCTTCGTTCCTTTGACATATCGGTCAGGAAGAAGGATGAGCTCTCCAAGTACTTGACATTTTCAAATTCGTGCATGTCTTTTGCAAATTGTTGGTTTAGCTTGTCATCATCACTACCAAGAAATAATATCATCCAGCATAAGCTTCAATTTAATAAAATATTGCCTTGATACCTTGATGTAAAGATTTGTTATGCGCACTTCCTTTTTCTAAACCACAGCACGGTGGAATGCTTATCCGGTCGGAATTACCATGCTCCTATAGGAACTGTTTAGACTTCATACAAGGCATTCTTTAATTTACATACATAGTATGTGTTTATACGATGTTGAAATCCTTACAGTTTGTTCAATGTGAACTTCTTCTTCAAGTTTCCCCATTTAGAAAAGATGAGTTTTACGTCCATTTGATATGCTTTAACATTTTTTGGAACATGCATGGCTAAAAGTAAGCGGATTGCTTCCATTAGGCGGGGGCAAATGTCTCTTCTGAGGAGTCGATTCTTCTACGTGTGCATATCCTTTACATATCAATCAGCTTTCGTTCCTTGTAACATGTCCATCTTCATTCAATTTTATTCTTGAAAACCCTTTTGTCTTTGATCACATTCTTATTCTTTTGGTCTTGGAACCAATTCCCAAGTGTCATTTTCTCTATAAGTCAATTCTTCATCCATGGCCTTATTCAAAATTCATCCTTGTTGGCTTCTTCAAAGCAGTTTGGTTCAATTGTAGATAAGAGATGCTAGGTGTGTTGTTTACAATTACGGTGAGCAGTTCTTCTAGTCTCAGCTCCACCACATCTTTGTTTCCAATAATCAGGTGAAGGGATGATTCTTCTATACTCGTTGCTAGGTTTCTTTGGAGATACTCTGAACTTTCTCTTATGCAGTCGGGTTCCCTTCATCTTCATCTTCCTCTTCTACTTCTTTTCATCTTCTTCTTTGAAAAGTTGTTCCATTGATTTGTTTTTCTTCTTCTTCTTCATCTTCTACTTTTTCTTTGTAAAGTTGTGGAAAGAATCAACTTTGTTCAATATTAGATTGTAACACTTGTATGCTTTCCTTGTACTTGAGTATTAATAGAAGTATTCCTTTGTCCCATGAGAGTCAAACTTTCCCGATACCATCTTCTCTTGATGTAACCATTTGCTTCAAAAACTACGAGGGTCTTCCACATTTCTTGGTCTTCCTTTCCATAGCTTCGTAGGGAGTTTTACCAATGTTGTTTCTGAGCATTACTTTGTTTTTGAATGTGGTATTTGGCATCTCCTTTGCACGTGTCCAAAATATATCTATCAATTTAGATCCATTAGCATTGTTCGAGGCCATTTCTTGTCTTGTCGTGAACAACAACAACTCCGATACGTTGAGGTGTCCTAGTGATGAGGAATTGCCTTTTTATTCCATGTGAATGCTATGGTAGTCCATAAATTCATTTGAAGTGAAATATCCTCCATTATCGGATCTCAAAACATTTGATTCTTGAATCATCCTCATTTTCAACCATTTCCTTATAGATCTTGAAGTTTCAAAAGCTTATGACTTGTTCTTGAAAGCGCGGTCATTCTTGTATAATCGTCAATTAATAACATAGAGTATTTTTCACCTTTTAAGCCCTTTGTTGGGGTCTAACTAGATCAATGTGCACAATTTCTAGTGCTTGTTGTTGAATATTATTTTGATTTGAACACGGTCTTTGTTTGCTTTCCTTGTTGACAATGCTTGCATAAAGTGTTGGTTGGTTTTAATGATGCAGGAATTTTCTCTGCTTATTTTTTTCTTGACTTTGACAAGGTTATCCAAATGCATGAAGCCCATTCTTTTATTCCATAGCCAACATTCATCTTCCTTTCCTAGACAAGCACTTTTCATTTCCAATTTCCACTTAACACATATATGTTGTTTGAAGTTCTTCACGGTATTACCGACAATTTCCCTGAACCTTCTTTCTTATTTCACACTTTTGCAGATGAAAGTAAAGTTTATGACCTTGGTCACATTTGACTCACACTTAGAGATTATGTTTCATATCTTCTGATGAACTTTCATTTTGTGCCTTGTCATTCTTGTTCCCAATTTGGATTGTCGCGTTCTTCAATTATTTTGGATGAATTATCATTTCCGAGGGAGACTGATCCATTTTTTTCTTTCATAATGTAAAATTTGTCTTTATCACCTGTCATGTGTTTTGAACATACAATGTCAACATACCAACCGTGTTTCTTTTGCTTAGCTTTTAGAGCAATTGTGCATTCTTAATTGTTATCTTCAGTCTTACTCTCTTATCCATGTAGTTTCGAGGTTCTTATGCAGTATTTGTTGTTTTTCTGTTGAGGTTCTTTTGGAGGGACGGTCATTCTGCAATCTTTGGTTGTATGTCCAAAATTGTTACATTTGCTTAAACATTCCCTTGATTAACTCAAAGATTCAAACTGTTGTAACTTCTTCTTTGTGTGTCACTAGGTCTCCTTGAATAATCCCTTTGATATAACTCTCAAAGTTGTTACTATTCTGGTTGTTAGCTTCGCAATTCATAGCTTTATGTCCAAAGGTATTACATGCATAACATAAACCAAAATATAGTTTGATACGGGAGTTGAAGATCTTGAAAGGAGGTGCTCTATGAATCCTTCTTCTTCTTGAGGCCTATCGTTTTTTGTTGATTAAATCCCGAATCTTCTTGGTGAGAGGAATTAATGCTGTAATCTTCCTTATATCTTCTATCCTCTTTGATTGTTTACGCATAGCTCTTTAGATTTTTTTTCTTGCTCTGTTGTTTTGGAGCTTGATCCCTTTTACGTGATTGTACATCCAAGTCAGGACTTGTCAAGATGAGATTTTTTTTTTTTTTTTTTTTTTTTTTTTTTTTTTGTTTTGCATATTTTTCTTTTTGAATATCCTTTCTTAGTGTGACAACCTCACCTTCCAAGTTTCCAATGATCTTGTTCTTAGCACTTTCTTCTGGATTGTTCTTTGGAGTGCTTCTTCCAATTCTTTTATCTTCTTCTATTTGAACCTTCAATTTTGATCATTGTTCTAGTTCTCAGTGTCTTATTTTTTGTCTAGTTATGCTTGTAGTTTTGTTTTCTTCTTTTCTCTTCTGATAACTTCTATAGCGCAGTGGTCTTCTTGATAGTCAACCACGCCTCTTCAATTTCTTCTTGACTTCTTCACATTCTTGGCTTCTTCATGTTCTTCTTCGAGTATTTTTTGTTAGAGTCTTTTACTTCCATGAATAGAACTCTTCCTATCTCATTGTCATGACTTCATCTTCATCTTAATGATGAGATGTCTTCTTTAATTATTATAAGATTTTCTTGAAAACTTTTCTTTGTAGTTCTTTTTCCTTTATATTTGTGTTTTCCTTTTTGAGCAACCTTCATCATTTCTCTTTTTTCTTATGAGGACATTTGTTAGCAAAATGACCAATACCATCTGAGTAAAACAAATTAAAGGGGCTTACCTCTATACCATTAGTTCCCTTGTTGAGTCTTTTTATTGAAGTTTTTCCACTTCTTCATCATATTCCGTTAAGCGTCATTCTTATGCTTCTTTATATTCTTCTTGTTCCTTTTTTCTTTTTCTTTGATCTTTTGGATGCCTTGAGGTACGCTTCTTTATATGGTTTTCTTCTTGGATCTCATTCACATGCTATGAATTTCATGTAGTTCGTCCATGCTTATTGGTTTTAGATCCGATATTTCTTCTAGTGGCGATATCTTAGGGTTGAATCATAGGAAGAGATGTAGGTATCTTTTGAACAATTACAAATTCTTCAATTTCTTCTCCCAGTCCTATGATTGCATTCACTATTTCATCGAATGCATTAAAGTAGGCTCTGATATCTTCATCTTCCTTCATTTTTTAGTTGTTCGAGATTAACCTATGTAAGTCACGAGCTTTGTTGCTTTGACTTTTGTATCTCCTTCATAAATATTTTGAAGGCTTGTCCCAAATCTCTTTAAGCAGTTCTGATTAATATAACTTTTGAATCTTTGTATCTTGGGAACCATTCAAAAGTGCATTTGTTTTTTTGGAATTATTCTGACCAAGTTTCTTTGCTTTGTCATTTGTTGGTGGGCTTGTTGAATTAACGTATCCATCTACAATTGATTATAAAACTTGAAATCCATGCAATTGCCTATGTATATGTCCTCATCCTTATGCTCCAAAAACATACTTTTGTTCCATCAAAATGTGGTATTCAATTTTTATATGAGTTGGTACTCTCCATGATCTACCTTTCGATTGGTTAAAGCGATTTGAAGGAACCACCATTACCAATTGTTTGGATTACTAAAGAGAGTAGTCAATTAATAAATAATTTAATCATTTTTAACCATATAATCCAAGTGTTATATCAATGAGAACATTATATCCAATAGCTATGAGTAAATAAGAAATGAACAAATGAACAAACATGCACATACAACACCAGGTGTTTTCATGGAATCCAAATGAGGAGAAAACCATGGAATGTTTTTTCTTATGTAATGTGAAGAATTACATTCATTGGAAGCACCAACTTCCTTTGTTTCAAGATGTGGAAGGAGACTCCAACCCCTAGTTTCTCGGGCCTGGCTTGAGGGGCTCCAACTCCCAATTCTCGGCTGACCGAGGAAAGGGCTACAACCCTATGTTCTCAGGCTACAGCCGGAGGTGGCTACAACCACCCTGTCCTTGCCCTGTCCTGCCCTGAAGTAGAAATAGAATGATGGAACCAGAATCACAACTTTGTCACATTGAGATATACCGTTGTAAACCTATGCCAATAAATCTGAACCATGTATCAACATGTACCTCAACTGTAATCAGCACAGTACCATAGAGCAAGTGCATCAACCATGCACCAACACAGTATAAAATAACCTGTAATCAACCTGTTGCCATAAACAAGTGCATCCAACCATGTACTGAAGTATGTACCAATCATGGTAATCCAACTTCTCATCAACTATGACTCATCAATATGTACGGTATCATCAACTATATACACCTCATGTATGTGTACCAGCTCATCAACTATTTGTCTCGACCCTGTACTCAACATGTACCTCAATAAAAGCCCTCATTAGTTTAATAATCAAAATCTGATTTGTAGCTCTGTAATAGACCCTGGTGTATGTAGTCACATTCCTGCAAACCTTCCTTATAGACCTGGTGTATATGATCACATTCCTGCAAACCTTCCTTAACTTCAACAACAAGAGACTAGCATTTTCATCAAACTTTTCTTTAGTCTCACGTGCCTAGTTTTGGATTAGTCAACAACCACAACTTGAAGTAATCATAACTTTGTACCTATAATGTATAAATATTTGAAACTGATACACAATGTTCTTCAGTGTGTTTTATGCAATTTCTCAAGGTGTTACTACTTGGCACCTCTCAGAAAAGGAGTTATAGAAAAAATGACATACCTTGTTGAATCCTAACTTATTCTAGAGAGCGACCTTGCAGAGCATGCCCCACACAGATAATTTGTTGAATTGATATGAAACTGTTACAAAACATACTACATAATGTACCCTAACCAACACATTTGGTTTCACTAAATTTGGATATGTTATGAAGAATTTATGATATTTTTACCCGAAACACATGTTTTTGACTAGTTTCAGGACTAGCCACAAACCCTATTTTCCAAGGAGTGTAACTCCAAAAATACAATGACCCACAAGCTGATTTTTTTACCACAGATACTTGGATATGTTTTCTTAATGGAATAGCAATTTCATGGTCTGAATCATTACAGGAAAAAAAGTTATAGTGAAAATAGTGAGATGACCTGTAAATAACATACCTTAGAAAGCACCATCAAAAGAATTTATCCTTCCTTGCATTTCGGCCTTCTTTTCTTCACATTCCCTCAGAATTTCGACTTAGATATCATTAGTTACCTCAGACACCTATAGATATTCAATATGCTCAAGTGTGTTTAAAATGAGAGAGCCTTGCCTCTTATTTATACTCTCCAAGTAGCTTCCTTAAAAACATCTTCTAGGTCACTTGGCCCCACTTTCCTTATTTAAGGGTTAACCCACTTCTAATTTATCCATTAAATTTATCATTGAAATAATTTATTTTGTATTCACTTTGAATTATAATACACCCATTACTTCACTTTATTATTTACCCTTTAAAATCTCTTAAACCACTTTGACTACTTTGACCTTTTGGGGCTTCTAGATGACATATGAGGGTCCTCCAACTTTGTAAGGCCATAAATCTCAAACCGTGAGGAGTTATGTGACGTTCCACATACCACAAGAAATGGAATGGCATTTAATATCCATATAGAATAGTATTATTTGAAAATATATCATAACTCATATTGTTATCCATCAAACAAACTTGGGTCCATTACCCAAACCTGGGGTATCCAACTTCTCATGGCCATAACTCTCTAACCATGAGGAGTAATGTGACAAGCATTATCCACCTAGGATAGTTTACCTAGAAAATTGATTTCCCTTCATTTCATTATTCCACAATTAATCATGGGTTCTCTTACTCCGCAAAGCGTCTTCCCATGAGGGCTTTCACCATAAGGGGAACACTTTGGAGTTCATCCTTCTTTACTTCTTATCAACCATGACAAGACAATAATGAGTCATCTTTACATCAAACAATATTGGGTCCATTACCCAAACCTTTGTGCTCCACATAGCACCGGAAATGGAATGACAAGCACTATCCATATAGGATAGTTTACCTGAAAAATTCATTGCCCTTCATCTCATTATTCCACAATTAATCATGGGTTCTCTTACTCTGCAAAGCATCTTCCCGTGAGGGCTTTCACCATAACGGGACCACTTTGGAGTTCATCCATCTTTACTTCTTATCAACCATGACAAGACAATAATGAGTCATCTTTACATCAAACAATCTTGGGTCCATTACCCAACCTTTGTGTTGCGGGGCTTTCTTCAAGGGTTGACATCAATGACAACCAACATTAATCAACAATTAAAGTGAATTTCATAATGTGTTGAGAGGTTACAAGAACGAATTCCACATGCTAGACACCGAGCCTATGTGGAAGTACCCGTCCGATGCTAAATACATCAACATAAAACAATCTACCTTTTGCCAATTTCCCAACAAAGTTGCACAATCTAACCCTTGAAGCATCTGCAATCTTGCCTCCTGTAGGACCTAGGTCCTAACTCTCCTCAGTCCACTCCCACCAGCATACAAAGAGTCCACTGTGCAAACCCCAAAACTTAGTACAAACCACAAATCTCTTGAACACCCTTGTCTGAATGACCAACCTTGAGTTCCTTACTTTGTACTTTGTAGGCATCCTCTTTATATAGTGGATGTTGCTTTTCCTTTCCCTTCTTCTAAGGTAACTTGCAATCCACTCCACATCCAAAGTGGACCCAACATACAATCTACTATCCATTCATAATGTCTTGCAACCTTTGGGTCCACACGTTTGGTTTGTGCACCCAAGGCATCCCAACTATCTCATATGTCCAATGGTAAATTTTCTTCCTTGAATGACATCCAAGGAGCTCATTTTATTTCCTTACATTACACATCATGCTATGCATTCGTCCAACTTGTGATGCACACCCAATTGCTAAGGAATTATCGTTCATGAACTATGGTGCTTTTCCCCAAGTCAAGGCATTGCTACCCGCGTGCCCGTGAACCAAGGAATGTCCACCTTCCAAGTCATTATGTGGCTTCTATAAGAAACCCCAAATGACAACTCTTATCTTGTTGCCAATATTTAGCCAAATTTCTTACCAAGACATTCAACACTTAGGAATGCCTTGCCATTGTGCAACATTATGCAAGGCGTGCTCATCCAACCTTGCAACCTATTGTCACAACCAATTGAAGCCTTCCCAATGTATGTGGTGTGCCTTGCCTTAGTGAAAATGTGATTACTAAGTCTATGGAACGCCTTGCAATCGTGCAAGGGTGCCTAAGCAAACTCATTTCATTGGCCAACCTACAATTTCATCTGTATGTGTCGACCAATGACCACCAAAGTGATCGTGCAGTGGAGATTCTCGAAGTCATTCAATCCTAGGGCCTTGCATCTTTCCCCACTTAAATTTGTTTTCATCCTTGAAAACCTCATCAAGAATTTGTTGTCCTCCACGTCTGCTGCCTACACTCATGCATCTGTCTATAGTTGATTGCTTCAACCACTTTTCATTGTTTCTACCAAATTTGTTGTCTAACTACTCATTGTCCAATTCTTCATCATTTGCACAAAGTGCCTTTGCCCAAGTTCTGCGAACAAAGCCTCTTGGATGTCTTTTTTAATGTTGTTTCCTTATGTTGTAGCAAACCAACCTTCATCAACAAGGTCATACAATTATCCAAGTGTTGTGCTTTTCCAAACCTATTGTTGCATCAATTCTATTGACCCATTATGCCATGCTTCTATACACTGAACTCTCCATTCTTTGAACTAGTTAGGTGGTCAGTGTGATTGTCATGCCCAAGGCATATGAATGCACTTCTTCATGCCTAGAATGATCACTTCCTTCTACACTTCAATCTTCCTGTACAAATTCATTAGACCAAGGAAAGATCACCACCTTCACCTCCAAACTGTCAAGTCACCTCTTGCAACCCATTTGTTCTAACTTCTTCATTAATCTTGGCATCTTTTCTCGACGCACTTACGATCCACTACCAACTCATAGGTACCGGGTTGCACTCAGTTATACAACCAGGAAGAGGGTGGTAGATGGCCATCACATCCACTACCCTCAAACACTCTAGAAGTTTGTCCAAAGTTCCCTAAGTCAAATTAGTCAATCAAAAGACTCCCATACCTCTTGCTTAAAAGAGGCATGTCCACACCAATACTTTTTTTGCCTTCAACCAAGAATCTCACGATCTTTGGGTCATCTTGGAAATCATCCTCAACTTTCCCAAGGAGTGATCTACCTCATCCTACGTACCCATACATGAAGGTGAGAAATCATCTTCCTTGTCAACTTGGTTTTCTTTCATGTTTGAACCTTCTAGATCGAATGCAAATGCTACTAATTCGACTCCTTCATTGTCTCCAACCATCCAATTAGAATTGAATTGTATTGTGTCTTCAAGCAAGCATCCATTGCTTTGACACTATCATCATTGATGCATAAAGGAAAATTCTCCACCCCTTCCTCAAAGTTTTCAAGTTTCCTCCTACATTCAACAAGTTCAAGGAACTAATGCACTAACACCTTCATGTCCACCATCCTACTTCTTGGACAAAAAACTGCTTAAACTATCATTGATGTGGAGAAGAGGATGACCTACTATGATCATGAGTTTCATCCTTCTGACAAAACCAATCCTCCTATATTGACTATCCTTTCACTAAACTGGGCACCTTTGTTAGTGCCTTCGACTCCATTGGTTGCTCCTACGTAGCAAGCCACCTATGGATTTTAACAATAAAGGAAGATGGTAGGTGGTTGTCAAGGCCATTGTCAACAAATGCAATAATACTCGGCTTGGAATCCTTTATGGGATTCTCCCTAGCAAATTGTTGTTCTTGAATTTTTTCCGAGGCGTCACTTAAACCCGTTTTCAAGGCATCAAGAACCTCCAAGGTTTCCTTTGAAGTCTATTTCACTTGGGCTCCTCCCAAGGCTATTGGATTTGCCTTCAAAATTGGTTGTACTTGGACTTGTTCCAAGTGTTTCAACTTCTTTTTCAATGGAAAATCAATGATAGGAAATGAACAACATTCTTAACCTCTAGACTTAGGCAATTTTGGTTTCTTCATTGTCTGCATGGACCCCACTTTTGCGCCATCCATGTTTCACATGGGCATGGCCAAAGAATCTGCCCCAAGTTTCAAAGACTCAACTCTAGCTTGTTTCCACAACCCTACTATTGTCCACCTACTCAACATGTTATTGAATCCCATTTCTCCCTTCCAAGTCATGGTGAAGAGAACCTAAAGTATTCAAGGTCCGTGCAGATAAATTGTCTTGGCTCCATGTTGCACTAAGGCAATAAGTATGTGTTCCAACGTTCAAGTCACTCTCGCAACTCTTCCAAGTTTGTTGCTTTGCCTCAAATTCACTTAGACATGATGAAGAGCGCTTGAAATACTTTGAAACCAACTTTCCTTCATAAAGTATGCTTTGATACCACATGCCACGATAGGGATAGTGGTGAAGAGAAATGATGTTATCTTTAGATCACTTTCATAACCAACTATTTAATCTTGAAATTTGATTAAGAGTGTTCAAGTTAGATATGATATCAACAATCATGGACCTACTATCTACGCGAATTTTTCTTTGCAAACTTGAGTTTCTCCCAATTTTATTTTGGCACCTAAGGTTGTGTGGCACTACCATGCCTCAATCGCATGGGCTTGGTCAACTTGTTCCTACTACAACCAAAATACACCTCTTCACTTAAGGTATGCCCATAACTTTGCCTTAAGCTACAATATATCAAATGAAACTAAGTCTTATTCAACTAAGTTCATTTAATAGCAGGCACATGTCCAACCCTAACCTTTAAAACATCCTAACAATACTTTAACACTTAGCCAATTATTCAATACTTAGCCAACACAAAGAAAAGAAAGGAACATTAACATCCAATGCAAAGAATCCGCAACACAGATGTATAGGTGGTACACAAGGTAGGTTTCTAGTCTTTATTAGTATAAAGAATGTTACAATAGATACAACAAGGGAGTGTGGCCTCTTGTCAGCAATTCTATTACAGATGTACAATAATTCTATGAAAATATACTTTATTCCTATTGTTCAATAGCCTTGCACAATCCAACCCTTCAAGCATCTACAGACCTACCTCCTACAGGTCCCGACTCTCTTTATTCCACTCCCACAAAGATCCAATTGACTCCAAAAACTCCATTGTGCAAACCCCAAAACGTAGCACAAACTATAGAGATCTTAAACACCCTTGTGTGAATGACCAAGCTTGAGTTCCTTACTTTGCACTTTGTAGGCATCCTCTTTATATAATGGTTTTTGTGTTGTGTTTGCCTTCTTCTAAGGTGACTTGCAATCCACTCCACACCAAAGTGGACCCAACATGCAATCCACCCTTTCATCCACAATGTCTTGCAACCTTTGGGTCCATGTGATTAGCTTGTGCACCCAAGATGTGTTGGTTGTCTCATCCGTATGATGGCCATTTATCTTGCTTGAACAACATCCAAGGTATTCCTTTCCTTTCCTTGCATTGCATGTCATACTGGGCATCCATCCTACTTGCGATGTTTTCCCAACTGCCAAGGCACCGTGGTCTGCAAACTATGGTGTTGCACCCCAAGTTAAGGCATTGCTACTCGCATGACCATGAACCAAGGAATGTCCACCATTCCAGTGATTATGTGGCTTCTATAAGAAACCCCGATTGGAAACTCTTATCATGTTTCCATACTTAGCCAAATTGCTTGTGAATCCATCGAACACTTAGCCATGCATTGTCATGATGCAATACTGCCCAAGGCATGCTCGTCCAACCTTGCAACCTACTATCACAACCAACCTAAGTCTAATCAATGTCTGTAGTACACCTTGCCTTTGTGTAAGGGCACCCAATAAGTCTATGATGTGCCTTGCAATCATGCAACGATGCCCAAGACAAATCATTCCACCGACCAACCTGTTAGCACTCTGTAAATCTATTTGGCTGATAAACAAACGATGAAGGTAACCTTTTCAACCAACTTTGAGACCCAAAACTAGCCTTTCAGATCTGGAGAGGGCTCTCTCAAAAATGGCACGGTCTCCACGCAAGATATGACTTTGAAAACAATGGCTAGATTTAACACCTATGGTAAAATGGTTTCTGGTTATATTGGCACAAAAAATTAAAACTTGGGATATGGGGTCGATCTAAGGAAGAGACGAAACAAATGACTCAGTGACTAGATTCAAGAGGAGAAGGCTAGGCGAGCAACAACCTTCAGTGTAAACAGTAAAGTGTGGCGGGAGAAAAACATAGGAAGTAACTCAAGAGCGTCGTTGTGGACGAATTTGGAGTTAGCTTGAGAGGAATACGTTTTGTCTAAGTTGCACAGTGAATCCACAGGTTCAAAAATTCGTTTCGAAATAGACAGTATAAGATATGAAATAAAAGGTAACATGAAACACATATCCAAAGAAAGGGACACAATACATCCGACTATCACAACTAGAATCTTTTCATCAAATCACAGGACCTTTGCATTAAATTTCGGTCAAAAACTCAGATTACATACAATAGCAGTCATTTACTCAATTTGCCAACCAACCCTGCTTACATCGAAATGATGAAATATATAAATGAGGGTGCCACTTGGGCTGCCTTGCTTTCTAACCATTAACCCTAAACTAGAAAAAATGCGCCACATGCGCCATAGACTCTTCGCATGGTATTATCCAAAAATAGGCAATAGTCACGCTTGTCCACTAATGATTGTCTTCAGGTTCACCACGGGGTCTGATCGTCAGTCAAGATCCGATGTGGGGAAAGATGTGTCGTTGTATCTCTTGATCGGGTATCCTAACGAACATGTGTCTGTAAAAGCTTGTTGTCTATAATATTGGCTCCGCCTTCTGTTATGCACCCATTTGCTGGAGAACTATGCGCAGTAAACATCTGTTTGATTCTCGTGGTCGTTATCAAAATGGTAGGATACTTTAGAGGAAACATATCACTCAAAATTTCCGTGAAGAAAATGTTGCCCATTAAACTTTCTCTTTCTATGCGTAGGCAAGAGCCACACAAATTTCCTTTTCGGTTGCTTCGCCTTC
Organism: Picea sitchensis; assembly: GCA_010110895.2. Lineage (NCBI taxonomy): Eukaryota > Viridiplantae > Streptophyta > Pinopsida > Pinales > Pinaceae > Picea > Picea sitchensis. Next base: position 52,260 of record SNQJ01S0015624.1, on the reverse strand, counting down.
TTTGGGATGCTCTGTATGCCTTTCTTATGTCGACCTTTGCACCTCTCCCGACTGGACAATAACATTTTGCACCTCTTTAAGTTGCCTTTTCAGCCATGCCACGTTTCCTCCATGACTCTGTGCAGCTGATGCTTCCACGGTCTTTGTTTCTAGTTGTCGCCTTAGTTCCCTGTTCTCCTGATAGAGCTCGACAATAGCTAGCTTTTATTGTTTTAGCTGCTGTGATGGCACTTCCTCATTTTCTCCCGTGGCGTCTGCTTTCCTCGCTCTAATACCACCTTCGCGACTCGATTTCCCGATAGGTTCTAGCTGGATGGCATGTCTGAGTAGTTCTTCAGCTATCAATCCGATGCACAGTTATTCTGCAATTTGAGCCTTCCTGATCTCTTCATTCTTTCTTGGCCTACCCCTCCTCCGAGGCAGTTTTGTTGGGAGGAGGGGGCTCTTTCTGTCTCCCTTTCCTGTATGAATTTCTCTGCTACGATTGTTCTGCGACTTGATCTGGTCCCTTCTGCAGGTGAAAGAATGGTTCCTTCCACGTCTTTGGGAATGGTTGTCGTAGGTGAGAAATAATTCTTGTCTCTTTGGGGTTAGGATGTCGCAGTTCTGTCGCTCCACACGCCTTTTCCTGCGCTTTGAGAAGCCGCCATGGCGCGACCAAGGTATACTCTACGCAGTGTATTGAATGAATGCACATGGGGAGAAGTTCTAAAACAAATGGATTGGCAAGGGGAAATTGCAAAAAAAGTTTAGGCCTGGTTCTATGCCTGGAGGGTACGTCGAGCATATGAGATTTATAGTGAATCGACCAAGAGAGGGAAACATGCTGGAAGGAAACAAATTTATGACGATGAGATGTTTCAAGTCGAATTGCAGGTTGTCCATGGAAAATCCTCACGTGTAGGATGCAGGTGGTAAGGCTTGCTGAGCATGCCTAATACGAACGCCACGATTTTTCATTCTCTCGGTCTTCATGATGAACTAATAATAACTGTTGTACTTTCCGATGCGACCTTTATTAACCACTTGACTTGACCAGGGCACGTAGAAACTAGATTCTTAACGAGATTCAACCTTATGGGAAAAGACATGCCTGTACCACATATACAATTCCCGAATCTGACACCCTTTCCTGTTTCCAAGGGCCAACTGACCATTTGATGACTTCAAACCCACGGTGCTACGTACCTGACTTCACATGTTTGGGCGCATGGGTCATAACGTGACTCAAAACCGACTCTAAATGGAAAGAAAAATGGCGGCACTAACACAACCTATTGTTGCATTCATCTGTGTTGGACAATGGCCACTGAAGTGATCCTATAGTAGATGTAAATGAAGTCATTCAAGGCTAGGGCCTTACAAAACTCCTTGCATAGGAAAATTGGTTCATAAAGGGCAAACATGGGACTCAAAGGCATTGACACTAGGTGGAGATAGCAACATCCCAGTTTAACCACTCAAACCAAACCCTATTAATAACAATAACAATGAATACTCATGGATATGGGTCATATATTAATGACTTACTCTACATAGTTGATCCTGAAAATGATATCTATTAACAATGAAATTTTGACTTATAACTTTATAACATTACCAATAAACTAAAGTTTTGTTATCGAAATATATCATTGACCACCTTAAATAATAATAATAATAATTATTATTATTATTATTATTATTAAACCATCTTTATAGTGGCTTCACATACAATTATATCTCTTTTTTTGGGTAGAAATAAGTATATTTGTATTAAAATAAGGCTATGGCCAAACCATGTTGTTGGATAATACAAAATTTTAGGAGAAAAACGCTCTTGTCCTCTTCAAAGTATATAAAAAAGAGATCTCTACTATATGTGATCCATACTAGATTTAAAAATGTAGAGCTACTACTTTCTAATCAACTTGTATATTGTTGTACAAAGTATCCTAACCAAAAAACAAATCTACAGACCATTATAACTTTTACTTTTAGAAATTAGAAGACAACATGCCTATTGAGGGCTTCCTTCTTACTACCAACCTTGGATGTTTACACACTAAGACATTACTTCTTTGTATGAACTGAATCCCATTAGGATTGGCCATCATCACATACCTTAGCCAATTAAACCAAGAGATTTCAAAAACACAAAGTTGAGGGCAAGCCTTATCCAAATGATTATGGTGCTCCCTTGAAATTAGAAGCATAAAGCCAAGGAGTGACGCCATACATATTAAATACATCAAATTCTAGACTATTCGAGGATTTGACCCACATAAATTCAATTTTCCCATCCTCGCCTAAGTATTAACTAAGAAATCATGTGGAGTAATGCAAGGAAGTACATTGGTTGTGGGGGAATTAAAGGACTCAATGTCTACCACCATCAAGCACCACCCTGCCACTTGTCCCAATATCTTGACCATATTGTCAAAAACCTTGAGTTAAAAATAGAGATTCATGAGAGGTGACAAAGTTCCAAGGTCCCCCCATTTTTCCCCACCACTCCTATTTGCATATTCACAACTTCATGTGACTTGTGTGTCCGCTGAAGAGTTGAGCATCCAAAAGACCTAATAACAGTCTATGGATTCAAAGCTTCTAGCTAGGATTTTAGATCTAGTGACAATCCTTCTTGATGAGTGTCTTGAGGTATTTTTTTATAACACATATGCCGATATATTATTAAGGAATACCCTATGACTTAACTTTTTTGGACCCCCTTCTCCTTCAATATCGCCAAACCTTGATAAATTATCAAAACCTTAACTTAATTATTGAAGGTCTCACTTAATCCCTAGGCATAATCAATTTTCTAATTTCCCTCCTGATTAAGAATGACCCCTATCTACTACCCTAGATGATTGTCTTTTTACAAAACCTTGAGATTATATATTAAGGTTAGAATATATCACATTCATTCAGAGGGAGTTTATAATACATTATTTATACACAAGTTTTATAAATTCCCAAAGTTATTTTCGGGGTGTAACCCTTGGGTTAATGTGACAACTTCCCTTTTTACCGATATACTAACATTGACAATAATGGTATGCCTTTTGAATCCTCTATCACCTATTGTTGTTATGTATGTAATGTATTGCAAATTACTATTATAGTGTCATATGTCCATGATAAATGTATTTTTATTGTAGTTTATTTTAAGACATATACATGTTAGGTGTATATGATTTATTAATGGGTATTTTTAGGAAAGCACGTGAAAGGGATTTTCTTATACATTAATAAGAACTATGCATAAGACACACGAGGATATTATCCATGGTTAGTTGGTAGAAGTGTTGCTTAAGCAAAGGAGAGACCATTTATACATGAGCACACACATGTTTATTCTTAGCAAAAAAATTGATTAAGGAAACTTATGATTTGGTCATTCCATATTACTTTAAATTGATGCTCGGTTGAATTAGTTATTTTTATTTGATAATTACATCAAGAGAAGTGAGGTGCATTATATAAAGCATGATCTAAAATGGGTCATTATTAAATTTGTCATGTGTTTTGGTATTTATGGAGTGTACAATTAGAGACATGGACTTGTAGGATCCATTTTAGGGGAGAGCCTATTTTGACAATTTGGGGTCCTAAAACTTCTAGAGCATATTTTGGGCATTAAATGGTTGTTTTGTGGGGTTAAGATTTTGTGGAAAAAGGTTACAACCCATTGGCATTGTTCTAATTGCTAAAACCTTTCCAATGATCCAAAGAGCACCTCATCAAAGTTCATATAAGGAAGTTATGCCTCTTGCAAGTTGATCTATGCTTCGACCACCACAATACCAAGTGACTCGCACATGTGCAGCTAATCAATTGTGGAATTTTAAAAAGATTCTAAAGGATCTAAAACTCTAACCATAATCGAGAGTTGGGGCATGCAAAAACCCTAACCCTAACCCTAGACAGTTATCAGGATATGTTAATCACTGAATCGCAAGAAAAAGAAGGGTTTTAAGCAAACCAAAGTAGTGGAATATTTTGAGCATAACAAATGAATTAGACAACCCTGTAACAATATTCAAGGCACAATTTCTATTATAACTCCAAAGTAAACCATCTTTCTTTGTATCTCACATTTTATATATGATAAAAAAAAAACAAGGCACAATGTTCATCTTCTTATTGGGTTTTTCCATATTAGATTTTCTAAAGTACATCTTGATGTATCTTTATTTTATTTTATTTTATTATTATAGATTCTCTTTTATATTTTCAATTCATTTTAGTGTTTTGAACATTGTACTTATAAAATTACAAATAAATACTATTTAATAAAGAGAACCTCTTATTATTATGCAATTGCAATTAAACTATGTTTTGATGTACCGTTCAATAAAATATATCTAAAAGTTTATAGATCAACTCATTTTTCAATACATTTTATAAATCAATATAAATGAGAGATATAATGTGGTAATACTTATAAATTAAAATTAAAATGAAAAAAATAAAATAAACTTTATAATATAATATTATAAAAAATAAATATAAATTTATTTTAATATTTTAGATTTTGATTTATAAATTAAAATTAAAATTAAAAAAATAAAATAAATTTTATAATACAATATTATAAAAAATAAATATAAATTTATTTTAATATTTTAGATTTAGATTTTTATTTTGATATTTAAGATATAAATTTATAAAATTAAAATGAAAAAAATAAAATAAACGTTATAATACAACATTATAAAAAATAAACATAAATTCATTTTAATATTTTAAATTTTGATTTTTCTTTTCATATTTAAGATATACCAAGTTTATGCAAGTTTTTTTTTTTCAATTTTTTTTTCATTAAACATTAAAATAACATTTTGTAAGATAAATAACTGTTTTTTGTTTTTAAATGACAGCAAACTAATAAAAATGTCTAGAGGATAATGATTTTTTAAGCAACCACCTTACCCGCTATATATTTATTTCTAGCATTTATTCTATAAGCGAGTGAATGGCAAAACCTAACCACACCATCCATGCTTTTATCATTTTTTAAGCTGATCCGTTTGGTGGTTGGAGTAGTTGGTCTATACGTTAAATGCGTAATGTGAAAGAGGGTGTGTCACACGTTAAATGCATGGTCCACCTTCATCATGAAACTTTCAATGTGGTCTATCAATTCATTATAATTCATAAGACTTGTATTTCATTTTTTATAATAAAGAGGTTTTTTTAACCTCATGTGGGTTCAAAAGCTCATGAGTATTGACTAAGATAAGATTTGAATTTTATAGTAAATTAATATTTACATAGGTGAAAAAAATGAGATTATTTTCTGAGTGTTAAATTTTTTCATTTGTTGTTAGCATTTTTAGTTAACTTATTATAACTAAAGTCGTAGGACTTGATTTATATTCATATTGTGATGAATTGACTTTTTTCTAGGTTCTTAGAATAACATAACACGAGAGGAAATCAATATTTTTTTCTAAAATTTGGCAAGAATTATTTTGGATTGATGGAATTGTAGACAATAGATGTTAGTATTGCACAATCTAGTTGCGGTGTTTTTTTTTTAATGGTGTTGACTCCATTTCTACATTAAAAACAACAATTTCGTCATATCCAAAATTGTAATTTCAAGAAAGATTGCATAGCCGACAAAAAAGCACGTATTAGCAGGTAGGTTGGGGAACTCTAGCCAAAGAAGTAGTTAGCCTAACCATGATCCTCTCGGTTGATTTATTCCCTCCAAGTTTGCACATAAGTAAGGGATCCAACAATATTCCATGTACCAAATTATAACACCACAATGTTTGAAGTTGAACAACAATATCCTTGGCCTCTTAGTTCAAAAGGCATTATTAATGGAGTTAAATAACAAAAGTTTCGGTATCTCAATCAATCAAATGTTTTCTTTGCTTTCCAGGCTCATGATCATTTGATTAGGGATTGTCCTCTTCATTGGCCTAAGCTAAGGGAGGCTATGGGTCCAAGTGTTGGTGTTGTTATTCCTTAAGGTGCAAGGACAAGTAGCACTCTTGTGGCATCATGACAAGTTGTTGGGGGTGGTCGTCCCTCGGTGGATGTTGGTGTGGGAGTGCATGGAGGAGGTGGTGTGAGCTCGAGAGAAAGAGGTCATGATTCTAGTGGCCTTGCAATATGTGGTGTTAGGTTGGTCTTAGCGAGAGGGTCGGGTGGCCTAGTGGTTCAACTAGAGGGTAGCATCTTTGTTATATTTGTGGGGTAGTCTCATGCACTTCAATTCATAGGTCCTATGCTCTAAGGACGTTTGTCCCTTTGGAGTTACAATAGCATGTAGGTTGAGCAAGGTTAGCAAGTTAAATCAAACAGAAGGTCTTCCCCCCCAATGTGTGTAGGCAAGACTGGAGGTTATTTGAGCCCCAAGACACAAGTAAAGTCCTATAAGGATGGGATGGTTCACTCACTGTATTATCATTTAACAAGTTTTGACACATATAACAAGTTCAATAGTTTAGTTCTTCATCTTCTTTTGGAATGAAGCTCTCTCTATTATCATGGAATGTGCGAGGGATGATAATATCCAATGGCAAGAAAAATGTTCAAGGAGTGTTGCAGTGTTTATGTTTGGATGTGGTTTTCCTAAAGGAGGTCTAATCATGGGTTTCAAGCTTCAGAATTGGATGGATTATTGCTAGAATGGCCCTTCTTGGACTTCAAGGCAATGTCAAGGGAGTGGAGGGGTGGTGGTTTCCATTTCATCCTATTTGTATAATTTAATGGTAGCTCATGGCTTGGATTGGAAGAATCGGTGCATTTGGGTCACTCTTTTGATCTAGGACCAGTTTATTGGACTATGTTCAGTTTATGCTCATAATTTCAATGTAGAGCATAATAGTTTGTGGGATTAGATGGCTTCCTCTTTCCCATTTGCAAAGTGCATTGTTTGCAGGGAATTTAATGTGGTGGAGTGGGAGGGACACAGACGTGGAAATATAAGGACAATGGTCATTGGAGCAGAGAAACAAATATGGTATCAATTTAAGGACTCTCTTCAAATACTTGACCCCAATCGGAAACAAAAGGGGCTTGAATATGGTAGCTGGTTTATTTGGACCAACTATAGATAGGCACATTCTTGAGTATAAGCTAGATTGAGTAGATTTTATGGACCACATGAGGATATGTCCCTTTTCAAGAAAAAATGTGTCTAATGGATGTGTTTATAGATGTGACAAGTTCAGATCACCTTCCAATTCATACTATGGTAACTTTAATCCATGATGTTGATTCACTTCCCTCTTCTTTGTTCAAGATGAGCATATCAAGAGTCATGAGAGTTCCAAGCCTTGGTTCATATATTTTGGACCCTCTCCCCTAGGCCAGTGGGAGCTCAAGGATGGTTTCTTTAGAAGGAGGTTTTGGTTTGTCACAATATCAAGTTTATGTGTGGGTGGGGATGGATGATGGCTCACAAATGAAGAAAAAAGTTGTAGACAACTCAATGAAGGCTTGAGAAGGTTTGCATCTTTTTGGAGGAGGATCTTCATAATGTTTCTCTTTGGGAGGAGTCTATGAGGTTGGGGGTGGCAATGGATAGAGGTGAGGATTGTAACTCTTGGGGTGATTAAGTGTGATCCTATATTCAATGGATTCGAGAGGGGGATGGAGGGTCCAAATTATTATTTGACTTTCTCAAGCGGAAGGTGGTTGCTGAGAGGTGCTTGGTCTTTGTAAGGAAAATGGATCTCTTGCATAGAACCCTTCTAATATGAGACATGTATATTTAACTCCCATTTTCAGACTATTTTTTCTCCTTATCCTCTAACGGATGGGGTGGTGGTAGCTATAGAGGCATGATGCAGGTTTGTTCCATGGAAAGTCTCTAGTGGTGATCATGACATATTAGATATAGACTACTTGTGGGAGAAGTTCTATGTTGCTTTGACTTCCATGTAGAATGGAAAGTCATCAGGTATGGATGGCCTGCCTTGTGAGTTTTACAAGGTCATGTGGGATAATATTGGTGATGACTTTTGTTGCTTGGCCTCAAAAAATTTCACCACAAGTAGACCTTTTGAGTTCCTTAATCAGTGATTGATCATGCTCATTCTGAAGATTGTCATAAGGGACTCTATTGGGAGATGGAAACTTATTAATTTTCTCATGGTTACCTATAAAATCATGGCTAAGGCATTGTATTTGAGGATTCGTTCGGTTGTGAGGTATGCGGTGCATCAAGAGAAAACTGGTTTTTTGCAAGGGAGATTTTTTCTCGTCACTATGGTTTTAGCATGGGAGGATGTGGAGTGGGCCGAGGAGACTGTCCAACAATTCCTTATCCTCAAAATTAAATTTGACAAGGCTTATGACCAGGTGGAGTGGTTTTTCATTTTAGATATGTTGACTTGTCTAGGTTTTGGCCCGCACTATGTGGCTATGGCGAATACTCTCTTCACCAATGCTTCTTCCTTTGTCTCAATCAATAATGCCTTATTCCCAAAATTTCTATTGCATTGCTTCATTTTCTAGGGATACCCTCTAGCTCCTTATATGTATGTGTTGACGACGAATGCTCTAGGTTATTTGTTGGAGTCTGCATAGATCACAAGGCAAATTTGAGCCATTTGGCATCTGGATGGTTCTTAAAAGGTTAATAACCTCTTTGCTAATGATTCTCTCTTCTATGTGAGTGTTAAGCAGGGCTCGATTGATGGAGCTCCTAATTGTTTGGACACATTTTGTGCTACTACAGGTGTTGTGTTCAATGACCACAAGATTGACTATTCTCTAGTTGGGTTAGATGCACCACTGGATTGGATTCCTGCTACTTGGACTCAGATGCATCTTGGGTTTATTGTGAGGTATTTGGGTATCCCCTTTAGGGTTGGCATGTTGCTTGTATGTATTTGGAATTGGTGTCTTTAGAAGCATCAAAGCGAGTTGTGCATTTGGCATAATAAGGACCTCCATTCGCTAGGAAGCTAACTAATGTTGGATGTGTTCTTCAAGTTTGCCATGTTTATTATCCCTCTTGTTGGTTCCCTAGTAGGACTTGGTTTCAGTGGGTAGAGCATATTTTGCAGTCATACGTATGGTCTAATTATGGTCGCTAGAGGAGTCTTCTATTGGTGCCTTGGGATGTTTGTACCATGCCTAAGGATGAAGGGAGTCTTGGTCCAAATGATGTCACGATTCAGGGAAGTTTACTTGCGGCCAATTGGGTGTTGGATGTTTAGAGGGATCCATTCCTTGAAAATTTTTGTTTCAGTACCGAGGGATGATTGATTAGCATTTTGGTCGAGTTAGAACAACTTTCAAGTTATGTGAAATTATATATGTTGCCTATTTTTTTCAGGTTTGTGGCTCTCTATTTTTCTTAAATGTTTAGGTATCCTGGACAATAGTTATAGGTTTGTTTCATTGGAATTAGGAGGGTAGTTGAGTAGGGTGGGATCGAGCTAGTCGGCTCATATGGAGTTAGCATGTTCAAGGGTCTTGTGTTGTAGAGATTTGTAGAGATGCCTCATTTTTAGGTTTGTATATGTATTAAGAAAGGTATTTTCTTTTGGAGAGATCTATGGGATCCTTCCACCTTTAGCTGGAAAGAGTGGTTCTCTCTTGATCAAGAGTATGGGTTGATTTCCCATGAACATATTTCTATTTTGGAATTTATAATTATTATTTAAGAGTATGAGTTGTTCAAAATGAATATTGGGATGCCAGGGCCTTTTTGAAAAGATTGGAGATGGATTTTTAGTTACCCACTTTTTCAGTATGAATCCTTACATTTTAATTTGTTGCTTCATCAATGACATCCATTATCCCTAGTCCTCAATGCAAGGTGGGTGTTCATTGATGTGGAGGACATATGGATTCGTCAGTTTCATAGTGTTTGGTATGTTCACCTTTCTTATAAGCTAAGGGTCTTTGCTTGGTTGGTGATTTATCAAGGGATTCCATCAAAAGATCAATTGGCCAAGGGTGGGACTTCAGATGGGATTTGTCAAGTTTGTCACTGCTTGAAGATGGTGAAGTGTACATTCACAAAATAGTACTATCATTATGTTAAGGATCATTATTCAATGTTTTTTCAGGGCATGTTTCATTAGTGTGTTGTACTGTTTGGCAATGGTCATTTTTGTGCTCATTCTGCTTTCTCCAAGATATGGCATTGCTTGTGGATCTTAAATTTATCTGTCTTTTTGAACATTGGGTGTTAGCTATTATTTGGTCCTAAATCTTCCCAATGGGGAGGGAATGTTATGTTCTGAAACCTAACATTTTTATGTATGTGAATAATCTATGTTTATGAGCTATTTTATATTTAATCCTTGGAAAATACATCTCCAGGAAACCCTCAGACACTTCCCCTCATTCCGAGAATGGTACCCAGTGTAAAGTGAGCCACGTAAACTATTGTATGGTTATCGAGTAGGGACATCGAGTGAGGCCCACATACATAGAGGTAGCTAGCCAAGGATTTTCCTAGAGATCTCCTTCTTGCTATTAACATCTCTCAACCACTCGAGCTAACCCATCGAGATATATGGGCTAGTTTATGTGTAAGCTTGTAGTTTTATAATGATGTTCTTGAATTCAACCATTTTATATTTTGTACAAGGGAAATTATTTTAAATGTGGCTTCTAATGGACAATCATAATGATTAGTATTAATTATTTAAGAATAGCCTAATTACCTCACGAAGGTAACTTATACCATGAGTTAGGGTTTTAGACCCTCTTTTATAGAATAACGGTATTCCCCCTCTCTTGTATCAACAATTTAATGTAATTTAAAAAATATGTTACTCAATTGAGTATTATTTTTGGAGTTCCTACATTATTTATATTTGAAGGTGCAATCCACTTTTTGATGTGCAAGTTCCCCCACTCCATCATTCTTTGCTTTTTTTTACTTCTCCTATGTTTGTTATTATCAATATTTGGTGATGTGGTAATGTCCATTTTGGTTAGAGAGACATTATAGGTGGTATTAGAGTCAGTTTCATATCTATGTGGCATAATATAGTTTGTGTATTATAGAGGGAATAACTTTGTATTAGCTCTTGAGTCTACCCTTCACAATACTATCTTATGAAAGGAAATATCACAAGTGTCCCCAAGAATTGTTCTTCGAGGCACTACCCACTTGAACTTTAGCAAGGTCTCTCTCACTTTAAGGTTGTTGTATTTCTAGCCTAAGGGGGGTGTCCCTAAACATGTTCAGATATATCATTACAACACTCGTACTCTAGATTTAGCAATGGAGCACAAAGTTTGTCTTTGAGGGGAGTTGTAATATTAACACCAAAGTAACCTTTTGGGAAACTACTTGATGTGATTGATCCATTGGGATATGGAGTTAGTACATTCACTACCTAGGGGTCCAAAAGAGGATGAAGAAATATGGTAAGGCGTTGAGTAGTCAAGGAATCCTACATATTGATATTTCAACTTGCTATAAAAAATGATGATGAAGACACCCAAATGATTCTATGATAGTTCACTAACATCCACATAAAGTAGGCAAATCAACAAAGAGAATAACTACCAATTTTTATACACATGGTTATTTGATCAAACATAATCGCAATTGATTATTAATTGTTCAACTTTTACAAAAACATATCAAGGGATTCAAAAAAGGATCACTTCAACAATATCTCTTCTTAGTTACGACTAGTAGGGATACAATCCACAAGCAGATATAACCAAGAGTGTTAATTCTTGGAGATATATGGATGCAACCTTCAAATAACAAATATGTGCTACAAAAGTGGAGACAAGAAGAAATGGGAAAACTATCATATAGAGAATAAAATGGTAGCATGAAGCATGTAGTCATGCCCTCCATGCATAAAGAGTCGAACCCTCTCTTCGTGAAAATATTGTGTATACATAAGCATTTCAACTCTCTTGAATTTGGTTGGAGAAACTATTCACATTAATTCTCTTCTACCCACCTTTTTAAAATGAGTAATTCCTTAGTCAATTTTGACCAGGTTGTTTATGTATTGTCTCTACGAGCCAAAGGACAATATGTGATTTCTCTTTTCAATACAATAAAAAGCTCTTCATTGCAAATGAATTCAAAGGGTATGTGGAATATCTAATCTTGACTACCTATGTACCATCCTCTTCATGAAATAGATAGACCTTCCTATCTATTTTAACCTGGAAAATCTCCTCCTGCATGCATATAACTACTAAATTAATGGTCATGGATGTTATATATTTCTTTTATGGCAAGGAATCTAGGCCTTCCAACTCTACCCAAGACATGCTCATAAATTCATTGGCCACTTCCTGTCCGTACATGTATATGCCCGAGAAAATTGTGGCAACTCTCTTTCTATATGTTACACAAAATAGAAGAGGTAGAAACCTACATGATAACCAATTAAATATTGGTAATTAGGAGGCCCCTTCCAATTTAGAGCCACAACATCCTCATATATCGCATAGATTGGTTGGGTGCAAAGGGCACTTCCAGGCTCTAGGACCTAGTGCAACATGGTAGTGGTTGGTTGGTCCACACATTCACTAGAAAGGATGACTTATATTCCACATTACTCTTCTTGTGCATAATAACTTGGGCTTGTTGATGTGTGTCCCCATCCCATGCTCTATGTGTTAATTCACCCTTGCTCAAGGTATGATTGTTTTTTTCTTGGAGCCCTTCTCCTCTCATATGATACTTTGTTCACCCCTTTGATCGGTGCTTGAAGATGGCCCCTTCTTTATCCTTTACCAAGAAGAAGGTCATCGAGCAAATTCACCTTTGCTTGATGACCCTTTCCTTAGCCTTTTCAACTTTATTTATGCCTTTCGATTTATCATTCTTGACACATGCTCTATGTTTTCTTGGTGAGAGATGTGCCCCCTTGCTTAATAAAGGAGATTTCCCTCTCTTGGCCACTTTCTTAAGAATGCACTTTGTCCATCTGTCGAGAAATAAATTTTAGTAAAAGTATCTCGCTCAATAGACCACACTTAGATGAAATTGAGTTCTTCTCTAGCTGCATGCACTCGACAAACATTTCCCACTCTTGCTCACTGATGACACTTATCCTTTGCTCGATATCCTTCTAGTTAATACTTTCTATTTCTACCGAGCACTACACAATCACCTTCTAGAAATCAAAGATGTTGAGAAAACATCCTTTGCTCACTACTATCATGCTTTAGCCAATTTCATGTTTATGTTCTTTAGTGATTTTACCAAGGGAATTCGGTCATATATGTGAGGACCATGAAACCATTCACTATACTTTGTAAGTAAAGGATACTGTCAACATTTGGATTTGGTCTTGCTATGGTGTCCATTGACCTTGATGAAGTTAAAGGCTAATGGGAATGCATTCTCTTAGTGTGCCACCTATGGAAAATTTCTAGCTAACCACAATTTTTCTAGAAGCTGGAACTTGAAAATGAAGGTGCATTTTCAAGTTCTAATGGTGATAATAACTCAAGCACAATATCCCCCCCATGGGGTGTTGAGAGCCCTATAATATTTGTCTTCGTAGACCCTTACTTGTGAAATAAGCTTGCAGAGTTATGCAAGCAATAATGTAACATTGAATATATCCACTAAACATATTCTAAGGTGGAAAAAGGGGAATGTGTTAGATATAAATTCTAAGGTGGAAAAAGGGGAATGTGTTAGATATAACATAGTGAGAAAACTTGTGATTATCAAGAGACTCCTTACAAATCAATTGATTACTCAAACCTATATGGAAATAAAAGAATAATGTACAAAACATGGAGAAGTGAAAACATAAGAAAAAATAACTAATGCTCAACCAAGGATCAAACCAAGCTCATTAGAATTATTACCTAGCCTATCTTATACAAAACATAGTTGGATCAAATAAAAGTATATTTCTAATGTAGTTAGGCTTGCATTATGTCTTAATGGATGCTCTGCCAATGACTACTTGAGAAGACATGGATATTGTTAGGCATGACTTAGAAGAATTTCATTGTGGGTGTGGTAAAACAAAGATGAGAAGGCACATGAATTATGATTGCATGAAGACGCTTTTCCATGAACATATTACATCCACTATTGTATGTATGTAGTGTTATTCCTCTCATTCAAGATATCAACATTAATTGACACCAACACAAAGGATAATGTGGAAGACAAGGGTATTAACAAGGCATTTTGTGTCTTATATTATATTGGAGTGGTGGATGTTGCTGCAGCTTAGGTCGGGACATAACAAGAATACATTGTTTTTTTTTACTACAAATTTGACTTTGATAGTTCTAGTCTTGCTTCTCCCTTTCTTAAAAAAAAGAATGATGTTGGGAGATATTAGTGAGCTATGCTTCAAAACTAGTTCCTCTTTTGTGGTGCATCCTTCAATGCTTATTTTATAAAAGGATTCATTATTGTAATATACACAATGAACATCCCCATCAAATCTGCACATGAACAAAGATTTGGTAGAGTCAATGAAAGGATTCGATGGATCAAGGTCAAATATCTTTTCTTCTTCCATTTCATGAGCCTCTTCCTCATTGTTACACACCCAGTGCGAGAGATAAATTTTATCATTTACCAAAATTTTATGCCTACAATTTGAGCCATCACCAACCTCTTTTGATTCCTCATGGTTATTGCAAAAACTGGATTGTTCAATGATATTTTTGTTAGTTTCAATTCCAACCTATGGTCCCTTACACATTTCGTATGATCCCTAAAATCCTATACTTCATTGGCCCTTGGGTGAGCATCAAAACTCTTGCACCTCAAGGCATGCGTGTTTTACTCTAAAATATGTCCATATTTCATGCATGGTGGGAGAATTCCTTCACTAGAAAGGGGTATAAAATATTCTATGTTGGGGCATTAGAATCGCTCTTTTAGAAAACAAGCTTCCTTGTTGGGTATAACATTTTGATTCCTAGGTGTTGCTCACGTTCTTCTCCACACGAATCATCGTTAGAGTCATCATCATATACCAAAATCTTGGCATCAACACAAGTTTATATCTAGTTATTCTTTGTGCTCTATGAAATCAATAATCAAGGAGAATAAGCTTGCATTATCATCTTTAGAAAAATCCCCAACCATGATACATTGGTATTTGAGGATACAAAGATGACTTCTCATAATCAAAGTGTCCATAATCATCAAAATCATTATCGTCAAATCTTCTTCTTTAGTTGCATTTTCACTATGATCTCTTTCAATATTTTAAATTGTCTTACTACGAAGGAGGACTTTATGCATGGCATTGTCAAATGTTTCAATCAAATTTTCATCACATGCCATTGTTTAGGAGCTTAGATCCAAATACATGGAGTCATCATGTGAGATTTTATTTCTTTGACAACATTGCATTCTCTCACTTTCACTCACAAACAACATGCATTGGAAAACAACAAGAGTATGGTCTCTCTCTTCAATTGAGTCTCTAGATGAACAACATAATCTTCTACCGACATGTGCTCATCAAAGCAATGCATATCTTGGGCTACACAATTCTGAGACCAAACTCTTAAGTCCTAGGAAATATCATCATTTAGTTATTGGCTCTCAAATCTACCCTTTGCAATAATGACCTTTGAAAGGAAATATCATAGGCATCCCTAAGAGGAAATATTAGAGGAACTGCTCATTGTCATCTCATTAGGGCCTCTCTCACTTTAATATTGACATATTTCCATCCTAAGGGGAGTGTCCCTAAACATGTTCAAATTTATCGTTATAGCACTCATACTCTAAATTTGGTAATGTAGCACAAATATTACTCTCTAAGTGGGAGTTGTATTGTAACATCCTCATTTTTAATCCCCACGAATTATAATGTAATTGTATAAACGTGACTTAGGCTGGTGAGTCGATGTGTTGGGGTGAAGAGCTCATATTGATTTAATGAGGTTGAGAGCCGAATTGTATACTATGTGCATTGAAATAATGAATAAAGATGATAATTGTTGGCTGCGATACAAAAGGGATGAAGAATGATGGGGGGATATGATTTCACAAGAGAGAGGGGTCCAAGGGGGAGTTATGCATGAGTATTAATCCAAACCCACATTCCTAAAATTATATCATCATTGTGTATAAAACTTATATTTTTTGTTGAGTGTTCCCAAAGCTAATCATTGAATTCATGTAAGAGGGTGGGTGTGAGAAGTCACATCCCATATTTAATGAGAGTATGGGCACGAGTACAATCACCTTTGGGAATAATGAGAGTCAAGTCAAGCACAAAAGTAAGGAGAGAAAATTCATATGGGTAGAGGAGGTAGAATTAGACAATCATGTTTTTGCATAAAGACACGTTTTTACAGGTAGATTTTGGGCAGCAAGAGAGGAGATGAGCACTGGGAAGAGCACTAGCCATGTTGTTCTTGAAGGCATCCATGGTTTGGTTGTGTTCTATGCAAAGGAAGATGCTTGTGTTCTTGTAAAAACGGGTTGTAAGCCATTAGTACATTTACTGTTGAGGAAATGGATCAAGAGCCTTGTGAAGGCTGTTGTGAGCGCTCCTGAAGCAACTGAGAGTTATTGGAGTCCCCAACTGAGAGATTCCTAGCCAACCGAGCGCAATGGAAGCCCTGATAAGTGAATGGTACAACTTGAGGGACTATGAGCAGTGAAGGGGGTACATTCCTTGGGTTGTGCAGGTTGTGGGGGAAGAGAGTTGGAGGATTGGAACTATTTTGGGAGCAGAGCCTAGGTTTTGGGGTTGTTGTGTGTAGAGAGTGGAAAACTAAGAGGTTCATATCTCCTTGTGGACTCATAGCCTCAGCCTGGGGATGGCCTGTTGTTGAGAGAAAATGAACAACAACACCTATGGATGGGAGGTTCATCCTTCATATGTAGCCAATTGGTTAAGTATTAACAAATAAGTGTTATGTTGTGTTATTATGTTATTCCACTATGAAAATGGTTTATATGAATGTTGTGTGTTTGTTGTGTGCTTACTAAATGCATTCTCATTTTTAATATATGTTGTTAGATGCATTTAGAACTGTGGTATCAGACAAATGGTTAAATCTATGTGTGATATGTAGCTGGTGAGCTACATGAAATCATTAAGTATAAAATCTTAATTTTAAATCTGTTTTCCGCTCATAATGTTCCTCAGTTGGACTGGGGTATGTTACATGTATGATGAACACCAAAGGGAATGTTTGGAGTAAAAACTCACTGTGACTAGTGGAACAACCATTGGGGTGCTATGGACTCAGTACATTAGCTAGTTAGGGCTCTAAATGAGGATGATAATTTTTGGTAGGGTGTTCATAGTGAATGAATCCTATAAATTGATCTCTCATCTTGCTATCAAAACCAATCATGATACACCTAAACGACTTGATGCCAGTTCACTAACATTGAAATAAGGCAAGTAGATCAACAAAGAAAATAACCAACAATTTTACTACATAGTGTTGTTTAATCAAACATAGTTTGAGCAATTGACTATTAGTCTTCAACATTTACAAAAAAATATTAAGGGATCCACAAAAGGGTCAATTCATCAATCTTTTTTCTCAGGTACAACTGCTGGGAGACATTCCACAAGAGTGATTCCCCGAGAGATGTGGATGCAACTTCCAAATAACATATATATGTGATTAACTTGATATGCTAGATCGAATCGTTCAGTGCTTCGAGTTTCATGCAAGAAGTCTTGAGGTTGATCCCCAAGTTGGTTGTCTTTGTTGTGTACCTAACTCGATGTCCTTGTTGAGTTAGGTGTTGTTATCAATACCAAAAGTTTTGCATTGGATACCATCAATGAAATGCATGGAAATGCGTAGGGTTTTGTCGCAAGGCTTTCTTTAAAAAAAACATATCTCATATTCAAAAGAGGAGATAAAAAGAGATGAGGACACTATCATATAGAGAATAAAATGGCACATGAAGCCAATAGTCGTGCTTTCCAAGTACAAAGATTCAAACCCTCTATTTGTGTGCTCTATATATATAAAGAGTAAAACCTGATTTTAGTGAAAATTATGCATATATGCATGCATTTAGGCCCTAGGTTGATTGGTGGGAGAAATTATAATACTCTTCGACCCACCTCTAAAGTGAGTCATTCCTTAGTGAAAAGTACCATGGTTGTTTATGTGCCTATGTGAGCCTAGGCTACTCTTTAGTTTCTCTTTTCAATACAATCAAGAGTTCTTGCAAATGAATTCAATGGCCATGTGTATAGACTCCTTTAGGAAAGATGTGGACCTTTCTGTCTATGTTACCTTTTCCTTAGCCTTTTCAATTTTGTTTTTTCGCTTTATTGTGCTTGACGTGCATTCTCTATGCGTGATGAGAGACATTCCCCTTTTCTCGGTAAAGGCCCCTACCTTTCTCGTGATGAGAGATATGATTTAGATAGCTTTAAAATAATGAATCTTATATGGGATTTTATGGAGTATATAAAAAGGCTACAATGTTTGAAACATTTTGTTCATTTGACAATATTAAAACCCCTAGTTGAAAGAGGAAAACCATCGGAACGTTCAATTAGGGTATGAAAACCACGTGTACTTTTTGTTGTTTCACAATGAGTTCAAATCTACTTGTATATGAAATCTTAACTTCATATTTGTAAGGAAGATATATTGAGTGAAAGTTAACATTTACTTTTGTATGGCTTGGAAAAATGTTTAATACAAGGAACATGGCTAGGATAGAATGGTTGGAAATAATGATGGATGTATGTTAAAAAATTATTTTTACAATAATTATAAAAATATAATATATAAAATAAATAGATGCATGTTGTATTTTGAAGAGGTTTATGTAGAATGGTTTGTAGATATTTTTTAATTATGTGAAGATAATTTGAAGAGGTTTATGTAGAATGGTTTATAGATATTTTTTTAATTATGTGAGATAATTATTTTGAGATTTTTTTTTATGAAATATTATCTTCTTTATTATAAATTTTTATGTGAAAGATTTGGGATAGGAAAATAATGTTTTTGAACTTTACTTATTAGTCTCTGCCAAGGGCGAGGATTATTAGTAATTGGTTTTTCAACATTCTATTAGTACAACACATAAACTAAGTATTTTAATCAAAGTTTTAAACTTTTCATAACATTTTCCAACTTACATTTAAGTTTTGTCCCAAGTTTTAAGTTTGAAGTTTTATCTGTCCTCAAATCTAGGTAATTGGTTTCAAATTGCTTCAAAACTTAAGAAGTGAGAGGCTTGAATCTTAGTGAATAGGATATGGTAGAAGCAAAGTGAATTAATACTAAGTTTCAACTTAGCATTAATTCCAAACATTAAATGCTTAAATATTTAATGTTTGGATATACATATAATCATAGTCCATAAGCGGGCTTTGTTTTCTCTGTGAGCTGCCAACTGCCCCCCACTTGCCACTGAGCTGCCAACTGCCTTCTACTTTCCAGTTTCCCTCCTCTTGCCAACTGCCTTCTACTTTCCAGTTTCCCTCCTCTTGCATTTGGTTAATGACATACAGCTTGCCAACACTATAGGTCGATTACGCCTAAAACCTGCGAACAATATGATCGCTACAATATGTAACAATATGTGCAGGCCTTTTGCCTTCTACTTGCAAACAATATGTCAAGATTCACATTCTAATGGAAGGAATGACTGTCACCAAAAAAATGCCAAAATCTAAAGGTTGGATGTGTCTGCTCACATCACTGCATTCCCATACCTGAAGAAAGAATGGAGAGCCCAAAGAACTTTGCTGAACTTTGCTTCAAACACATTGTCAACCAACCAAACACATTGTCAACCAACAAGATAGTTAATCAAACCATACCAGCTATAAGGCATATAAAGAAAGAAAGAGAAATATATATTTTTTTCCTGTGTGTAATTATCATTGACTGTAATTTTTTTGCCTATGAAAAAAAATTTGCACCGTACTTACCTCATTTTTTGCTTCTTCCCTTCTTGGAGGCAGAAGGTATCAAATGGCCAAATCGACTTGAAGGAGTTGGAGATAGTTCATCAACATCTACATAAAAGAGAGTCCTTTGAGTAGGTTGGGCATTCTTACGTTCCATTTGTTCTGGAAAGGCTGGTCTTCTTAAGGCTGGTCTTGTTCAAGAGTGCATGGAAACCATGGCACATGCACAGTGACAGATGACAAAATAGATGAATGTGCCAATGGACATATGACAAAACAATATATTCGTCATCATGGAGTGTCTCCAAGTATTTAAATATGAAGGCATGAATCCATAGTTATATAAAATAAAATAATTATAAATCTTACATTTGGATATTAAATTAGTTCTCTCCTGTGAAAGGGGTTGCTTAAATCTTTGGCACACGGTCTAGGGTAACATCCGCCATAAGTTTACATTACTATATTCTTAGAGAACTTATTCTTTCAATTTTTCATTCGCAATGTAATTCTGGGTGCTGCTAGCTAACTAGCTAATACGAAGAGTAGCTAATCTGTTATACTGGCTTTCTCGATCAATGCTCAACCCCGTCGTCTCGTATTGTTGCATTTACTTACCCGGGGGACCCGACATGGGAGTGTCATTTACAATCCTAAGAGGGGTAAACAAGGGTATAGGGTTTAGTTTTAATTAATTGATTAGTCATCATTGTTGTCCCTGTACACTACACTCTATACTTTGGCTGGCTATCTCGAAAATGAAAGTGCTTCCCTCTTCGCGGAAAAGACTTGGGACGTGTTCGTTATTTATGAAATCAAAGTGTTTTTCTCTTCTGGGTAGGGACTTGTTGCTTCGCAACCCTACTTGTTCTTATTATGAATATCTTAATGTGCAAAATGCTACTTGTTCTTATTATGAATATCTTAGTGTGCAAAATGATGAATCTCCTATTGAAAGAAATTTGAAAGATGCAAAGAATATATATCACATTCTCCTTTATGAATCTCTTCATCTTTATAATGAATCTTATATTGAGAAATTTATAATGGTTGAAAAGGAAGAAAAACCCATTGAAGTTAGTCATGAACACATGGTGAAGAGAGTTTTTATCTTAAATCTTCTCCCTTAAAAATGTTCCTCCCAACCCTTAAACTATCTTTTCTTTTTCCAAGGAAAACCATCACATGTCACTTACATTGAATTGAACCTGGGTGGGGAGGGTAACAACCATTCCTCCCAACCACCCAAGCTACATCCAATGGACATGGGGGAAAACATGTTGTTTACCTAAACAAAGCATTCTCTATTGCAATGAGTTGTTTTGTATGAAAATCTTTGTAATCATGTTCTAGTCCTTAGTCATTTTATATTTTATATAAGGCAACCTATGTTAAATGGGACTTAAATAGATAATTAGTGTAATTAGAATAAATGAATTAAATAAGAACATAATTGGCTCATAAAGGTAACACATGTGCCAAATTAGGGCTTTGGTCCCTTTTTACAAATAAGACTCTTACTCCTCTCTTAATGATTACTCGATTAAGTGCACCCTATCCTTCATTTATGTCTCTCTATTAATTCTATATTTGTTATTATAAATATTCAGTGTTGTTGTAGCGTCTATTTTGATTGCTAAGACATTACAAGTGTTATTAAAGTTAGTTCCATATCCATGTAGTGAGTAGAAAAAATCTCCATTATACATAGAGAATAACTTTTTATTAGAACATTTAATTGGAGTACTCGTTTTTTATTATTGGAAACTAAACTTACATGTGACTCTAATGACTATTTATATAATTTTTTTAAGAAAGTCGTAGTTTAAACATTCTATGTTTTGGCCCTTTTCTAAGGATATTATTCATTTAATTTTCTCCGAAATCTAGAAATAAATTGATGAATCTGCAAATTTCAATGGTAGGTCTGTAAAATTTGAGTACCCCGAGATTTTTTAGCTCGTTGAATCCATTTATACATTCATAAATACAATTTAAATAACATAAAATTGAAATTTCACTTAGATTTATATGTAAAATTTTGATCATAAATATCAAAACACAAAACATTTAAACTAACACCTTTAAACAAATACCCAAAAATATATAATCATCATAATTTTTATTCGTTATAGAATTACCCACCAACATAATTCATTTGGTCACCCTACCTTCATTCATTGAAGCATAACATTACACTAGAGTCTATGATTGGGTGTCGACCTTTTTTTACGATAAATTAGATTCAAAGAGATTTAAATGATGAATCTTATAAGGGTTTTCATAGAGTAGATAAAATTTAAAGAGCATAACATTAAACTAGAGTGTATGATTGGGTGTCGATTTTTTTTACCATAAATTAGATTCAAAGAGATTTTAGATGATGAATATTATAAGGGGTTTCATAGAGTAGATAAAACTTTAAAAGCTATAAACGTTTCTATTCATTTTCACCATCAAAACCCTAGTCAAACGTGGGAAACCATCATAACATACATTCGGTGAAAACTCGTGTAACTTCTTGTTTAAACAGTAAATTCAAATATAATTGTATACAAACTCTTAGCTTCATATTTGTAAAGGGAAATATAGTGAGTAAAAGTTGTATGTTAATTTTTTTTTTTTATAACCCTAGCCTCGAAAAAATGTTGGAAAAAAGAAACATGGCATATTCAAATATTTCTTAAGATATGTCGGAAATAATGATATATGTATGTGATATATTATTCTTTAAATCATTAAATAAGGATGATATAAATAGAAATAGATGATGTTTGAATATAGAAGATGCTTTTGAATAGTGGTGTCTCGACATTTTATTTTCTAGTTATGTGAATATAACTACTTTGCAGTTTTTTTTTTGGAATCTTTTCCTATCTCTGATAAATTTGTATAGGAATATAAATTTGTATAGGAATAGGATTTTCAAGAAGAAAATAAAATCTCTCAACTTCTCTTTCCCAAATTTATTATTTCCTAAAAGGAATCTTTTTTTTTCAAATTTATTCTTTGTGACATATTTTTATGTCAAATTTTTTATAAGAGATAAAGAAGATTGCTTGGATTCTCTTTGATGAATTTCTTGAATAAATTGTAATTGAAGGAAAAGAAACAAAACCCATTGAGTATTCCTGAAAAAGTGGTAAATTTTTTAAGTTTGAATTTTCTTTATTGGAAAATTTCCTATATATATATATATATATATATGGATGATAATTTTTATTAGATAATTTTTTATATCTTGTTTGATCCATACATGGATAACTATCAACTTGGTGAGAATGTTGAAGAGAGTACATTATAAAAGTTCATAATATTCATTAGGAAAGGTTGTTCTCAAGGCTTCTATCAATTCAAGTGCACGCATATGATTTTATTCAAGAAAAGGTTAAAGAAGAATATGAAGAAGAAGATGCACAATTTTGGGGACAAATTTTCCAAGTGGAAATGTATGTTGTGTACCTAAACACAACATTCTATGTATGCAAATCATCTATGTTTATGAACTATTGTGTATGTATGCTCTAGCTTTGTAATAATGGTACATTTTTTGGTGATTTGACATTTTATTCAATGTTATATACGTTAAATGAGTACTTAAATAGATCATTAGTATGATTAGGATTAATCACTTAATGTCAGGCCAGGCTTTGGCAGAAAACATAACTCCACTGATGTGCATTGCATTCACATGAAAGATGCATAAATACAATCATAATGACTATTAGTCTTCCTTAATGGTTGAATCTTAATTTCACTTACGACTCTTCATATTTACATTATTATTACAATAACACAATCCCAATGATTACATGTTTGACATTCCCCCCCTTAATCGAAAGGGGTGTTCATGAGTCCAAGTATAATTCTGAACTTTTCAATTTTTTCTCTTCCAAGCGCTTTGGTGAAGATGTCCACAATTTGCGTATTTGTAGAACAATGTCTCAAGTGAATAGTCTTTGCCTCTACATGATATCAAATCGGGTGATACTTTGTGTTGATGTGCTTAGTTTGATCATGGAATCTGAGATTCTTGGCTAACTTGATTGCAAAAGTATTGTCAAGTAGAAGAGGAGTATAATTAACTTGTTTCTCCTACAAATATTCAATTATTTTCTCGAGCCACACAATCTCCTTCGTTGCTTCTGAACCTGCCACATATTCTGACTCTATTGTGGAATTTTCCGAAACTGATTGTTTGTGTGATCTCCAACAAACAACTATTGATCCAAGACTCATGAGATAGCATGAAGTTGACACTCCATTTCCCTTATCCCCAAAAAATTTGGAATCAAAATATCTGATCATGTTGAAGTCATCCACCTTAGAGTACCTGAGTCCAAAATATTGAGTTGCTTTCAAGTATTTTAGAACTCTTTTTGCAACACATGAATGTGCTTCACAAGGCTTTTGCACTAACCTGGAAAGAATCCCAACTACAAATGAAATGTCTAGTCTGGTGGTAGTAAGATAGATAAGACTTCCCACAAGCTGTCTATACTTGGTTGCATCCTCAAATTCATTCCCTTCTTTTGATGTAGGTTTCAAATTTTGTTCCGTTGGAGTAGAAACACGATTGCACTCAACCATGCCAAACTTGTTCAATAGTTCTCCAATGCACTTCTTCTGGGAGATGAATATGTAACTTGGATTTTGAATTACCTCGATTCCCAAATAGTAGAGAAGATATCCCAAATCTATCATCTCATATCCTTTATTCAACTCTTTCTTTATGGATGCAATGTAGCTTTCATTATTCCATGTTATCAAGAAATCGTCTACATATACCACAAGATATACAACAGTTTTTCCAACTTTCTTGAAAAACAAAGTTGCATCGTCAAGATAAAAATGCTTGAAATTCAATTTTAGAAGATGCTCAGTTAAATTTCCATACCATGCTTGCGATGCTTGTTTCAATCCATATAATTATTTGATCAGCTTCATGCATACTTTATGTTCTTGTCCCTTCACAAAAAAGCCTTCTGGTTGAGACATGAAAACATTCTCTTTCAAGTCTCCATTCAATAAATTGGTCTTCACATCCATTTGATGAATTTTTCGTTTCATTATGTGTTGCCATGGAAAATAGAGTACATATGGTAGCCCATTTTGCTATGGGGGGGAAATTCTCCTCATAATCAACACCTTGTTTATGTGAAAATCCTTTTTCCATGAGCCTTGCTTTGTGCTCGTCAAGTGAGCCATCTGTTCTGTACTTGTTATTGAATACCCACTTGCAACCAATTGGTTTGGTTCCAAATGGAGGATCCACTAACTTCCATGTCACATTATTGATGAGCGCATCATATTCCTTCTGCATGGCTTCTTTCCATTCATCATGAGAAATGGCTTCTTTAAAGGAAGTATGTTCAAGGTTAGTAGAGAAACTCAACTCACAATCATACAAAACATCCATGTCATCTATATCACCTAAGTTTGAATTATCTACATTACCTCCATCTTGTCTTGAGAACATTCTAGTTCCTATCTTTCCAACCTCATCAAGATGAACACTTTTAAGTGTTTTTGTGAGCCATTTTGGCAGACCTTTCTGAGATGGTCCAGTTTTCTCATTTGATTGAGATGGTGCTAAGTTCTCATCAAGCCTCATATTTTCAATCCTCTTGATCACATCATCCAAATGAACTTCAAGTTCTGATGAAGTGGAGGGGACTTCTTCATGTGCGGGAGATGGTGCTTCAAAAAGAGATTCCATAGATTGACCCAAGATAGGGTTCCCCCCTTCAAGATGTGGAATCTCATCATCAAATTCATGATATGAATTTACACGAGTGAACCTATCTAGATGATCAAGCTGCCTCTCAAGAGTTTCATCTTTCTTGGGGGATTCAAGAAAGATTACATCTCTAGAAAGGATGATTTTTTTGTTTGTCTCATCGTAAATATGACATCCCTTGGTGGTATTTGAGTACCCCAAGAATATGCACTTGTGACTCCTTACATCAAGCTTGCTTCTTTGCTCCTTAATAATCAAGGCATAACAGGTGGAACCAAAGACCCTAAGATGCCTCATTAAAGGAATGCGACCATACCACATTTCATAAGGAGTCTTGGTTTGAAGAGCATGAGATAGAGACATGTTTTGACATAAACTGCACATAGAACTGTATTATCCAAAAAAATCAATTTTACATTCTTGAAAAACATCATGGAACGAACAATATTTAGGAGTGTCTTGTTCATTCGTTCAACCAAACCATTATGTTGGGGATTTGATGGAACTGTGATTTGATGTTTGATCCCATGTTGGCAGAGGTAGATTTCAAATTCATTAGATGTATATTCTCTTCCATTATCAGTTCGAAGAGAGCCAATACGAGACTGAGCTTCATTTTGAATCCATAAATGAATTTTTTTAAAGGTTTCAAAAGCTCGTGATTTATCTTTCAACAAGTACACCCAACACATTCTGGTGTAATCATCAATAAAATTCATGATATATCTATTTCCATTTGCAGAAGGAATAGGCATAGGGCCACACAAATCATAATGAATCGATTCAAGTTTTCTACATGCTCTAGAGGTAGAATCATGAAATGGTTGTTTGTTGTGTTTTCCAAGGATACAAGCATCACATTGCTTCAATTTCCTAGGAATAGTGGGCAAACCAAAATCAACATTATTTGTTAACAAATGGAGACTGTCATAATTAATATGGCCAAATATAACATACCACAAAATACTAGATGACATTATACCTTCATTGTAATGAGAGATGTATGCAAAATTTTGTGTATGGGAAAATGTCCCATTCAACTTTAGCTATTTTCCATCTTCCAATCCTGTCATAACAAGCATGTTATCAAAATCCTTTCGTATTTCAACTTTTCCATCAATCATATGAACATATTGGCCTTGTTGTCTGATGTGCACAAGTGAAAAAAAGATCCTTTGCAACTCAAGAAGATAGAGCACATTATGCAGAAGAAAATATGGGAATCCAGGAAACTTAAGTCTGATGGTGCTCATTCTCAAGGGTTTGAGACTCAATTTATCTACAAAATACACTATGCCATCTACATTGTCATTGAATTCTTTGAAGAAGTCTCTTCGAAATTCCATGTGGGAGGTTGTTCCTGTGTCAAGAAGCCATGCATATTTCCAAGGAGTATACGAAGTGTTAAATAAATCCTCTGTTACTCCTATATTGCAATGAGAAACAATATAATGGGAAGATTCAGGTGGATTACTTTTTGTTGGTTCTGAAGTTTTCCCTATGTCCTCTTTCTTATTTTGTTTGTCTTCTTTAATCTTATCCCATAGAAATTTGCAGTCATTTTCTTCATGTGACCCATTCTTTTTGCAACGGGTATAATGAAGATTGGATCTATCACCTTGGTTGTGTCTACCCCCTGCCTTTGGAACTCTTTCTTCCACATCCATGTCCTCTTCTGTTGCTTTCTCCTTTGGAAGAATCATGTGGTTTACTCTTCTCTTTCTGAGCAAGGTACACTATCTCACCAGTTGAAAGGGTTGATTTCTTTCCAAAGGCTTTCTCACATTCTGCAACTTTCTCCACCAACTTATTAAATGTGATGGATTTCATTTGACCACTTGCTTATAGTGATTCAAGGTAGTGAGAATATGTAAGGTAGAGGGAATTAATGAAGGATGTGAGAGGGAGATCTATCTTCATTCCAATGGCCTCAATGTCATGCATTATGGATTTGATTTCTAGAGCTAAATCCATAGGGTCACCATTCTTCAACTCTAGGTTGAAGAGCTTCACTATTAGTTGTATGAGTTCCAGTTCATAGTGTGTGTCATACAAATCATTCAATCTTTTCAAGGCTCTATAGGATTCGTTAATAGAAGCAATATGATGGCTCACCTCCTCACTTATTGTCGCAAATATCACAACATATTCCTTCTAGTCTTTGTCCTCCCATATGGAACATTCTTTGTTTGATGTTGGAATGACTGGTTTTCTACTCTTCGACTTTAATTATGAGGCATCATATTCAAAGTATGATTATGCTTCTTCTTTAGTGATTTTGCTACCACTGTCAGGGAATGTCGTTGCTTTGGCATGCCTTTCCATAGGTCGTTAAAGATCAATGTGATTTTGATCTTCTTGTACCATTCTCTATAATTCTCTTTGCCAATCAACACCACATCGACAATGAAGATGAGAGAATGCATTGTCTTATACCTTCACGCACATGTAGAATTAAATTACTAGTAATGAATGGTTAATCTTCAATGCACCCCATTATGCTTAAAGAGCTCAAACATGGTACGTGAGTGTTCCATTACTCAAATGCTAGTCAAGTTTTGCAGTGGGAATGAGGTCGAGGAGCGAGGGGCATTGAGGGCGAGCATATTATTCCTTCATAGAGTAAAACATGCCATGCAATTGAAAGGCAATCCACGTGTGTAATCCAAAACCCTAAAGGGAATACTCAACCTGCGTGAAGAGTCAACTCAGTTACCATCTCAGGTTCAAGACTAATTCGAGGAGCGATACCAACTAAAGGTAGTCGAGGTCTTCGTTCTACGGCATGGGAGGTGCAGTCGCAAAGAGTAGTCAACTTGGCGTGTTGTTCAAGCGTTTTAGTTACCAACTCGGCTCTACATGTGGAGGGACGAGAGCAGGATTTGGTCGCAACCCACAGATCAATGCGGGTGAGGAAAGGAAATTGTCATGAGGTTGTGCTCGACGTGCATGGGACCTGGAGAGAGGCTCACAAAAATAGAGAGAGGCGTATTAGGGTTTATCATAGTCGCAACAAAAACTAGGGTTTAGGTCATGTATGCGTTCTCGACGGTTAGTTGAATGGTTGAGGTGCAATCGACATGGGAGCTATCTAGAGAGGCGTGCATACTAAGTAGAGAGTGACAATAGACAAATTTGCAGACGAATAAAGGAGTGGCCAGAGGATGCAGAAGGAGGTGTTTTCTGTTCGCATGGGGAAAGGAAATGTGTTCGCATGATGAAAGGAAATGTTAGGAATCAAAGAATGGAGTTATCCCAGCTCTGATACGACTGTTAGACCATGCATTGACAAAAAATGTAACTCCATTTATGTGCATTGCATTAACATGAAAGGAGCATAACCACAATCATAATGATTATTGGTCTAAAATGTAACTCCATTTATGTGCATTGCATTAACATGAAAGGAGCATAACCACAATCATAATGATTATTGGTTTTCCTTAAAGGTTGACTTTTCCTATCACCTATAACTCTTCATATTTACATTATTATCACAATAAAATAATCTCAAAAATTACTTGTCTAACACTTAACTAATAGTCTAACCTCATAAAAATAAACGTTACGGATTTAATCCCTCTTTTGTATAAAAAGGGGTCTTACCCCTCTCTTGTATCATCAATCTATTATCAATTAATGAAGTACTATTAATTAGTTGACTATCATTTTAGATAAGTATTCATCCATTATTCATATTTCCAGTTGTAATATACTATTGGGTCTGCAAGTTTCCTCACTCCTTCATTCAAGCTTTTTTCTCTCTTATGTTGTTTATTACAAATATTTAGTGTAGTAGTAGTGTCCATTTTGCTTGCATAGAAATTACAACAATTTAAATTACAATAATGGTGATCTTATCAGTATCTCAAAGATCTTGCAAGTTGGTCATGTTTTTTACTCATCCTTTTGGTTTATGAACATCTTCAAATTTTCAAAGATGGACAAGGTTTTGATATTGGTGATTATGACTAGCATTATAAATTAATCATGACTTTTATTAAATATGTAACAAATTGCTATAGTTGGAGTTACTATGGATGAGAAGGCTTTAGTGGTGCTAAGTATTAATAAATTAATGAAAGCATTTTCAAAAACTTTATGATAAGCTTAAAGTTCACACTAGAAGTTATTAGTATGAAATCAATTTAACTTGGCAATATGTTTTTATAGGAAGAACACTATATGTGTAGATTCAATTAATGAAACCCTTATAAAGAACTCACTATTACATCATATGCAAATAAAGGATACTCATAAGAAGAAGATTGAACAACAATTAGACAATGCCAATAAATCACACAAAAATATTATAAGTGCACTATGGATGTTATATTTTATTATTACGGTAAGAGGGGACATTGTGCATAGTTTCAAGTACATGCGTGCATAGTCACATAATAATGAGAAGAAGAAAATTATGTGAATATGAAGGGTCTTAATAAATGTGATGATAGTGTCAAAGGTGCATTGTTGTTTTCATTGGTAGCAACAAAAATAATTTAGGGTACTTGATAAATTAATTTAAGAAAAACATTGTCAATAGGAAATTATTGGGTTGGTAAAGTGGGGGTGTTGTTATTTTCTCCACCAAGGTCCAAATTCCTCGAGTATATGTTTTCCCCTTTTGGATCATTATTCATGTACACACAAGAAATTTATTGTGTATGGGGTCAGGCTCATGTCATTGATGATTGCAATGAAATAGATACCCCTTAGTCGTGGTTGTTGATCCAAGGGGTGATTTTGTATCATATGAGACATATCTACTTCATTGTAAATCCCATGTTGGACAATGTTGTTTGTATGTGTTCATGAAAATCATTTCAAATGAAATAAAATAAATAAATAAATTTAGGCACAAGTAGACACATCACTAGTAAAATATATTGTTTCAACAATTATGAACTTGTAGCATTTGATGACATTAATTTTGAGGATGAAAAAGCCTTAGAGCTTCAAGGAGACGGTGATGTTCTTATGTTACTTATAATTGGTGAAACTATAAATGTTAAAATTGTGATTTGTATTCTTGGTTTTTAAGAGTGTTTACTTTTAGTGAATCAAATGAACTTATATATTGTTTCAACAATATATAAGTAGACACATCACTAGTAAAATATATTGTTTCAACAATTATGAACTTGTAGCATTTGATGACATTAATTTTGAGGATGAAAAAGCCTTAGAGCTTCAAGGAGACGGTGATGTTCTTATGTTACTTATAATTGGTGAAACTATAAATGTTAAAATTGTGATTTGTATTCTTGGTTTTTAAGAGTGTTTACTTTTAGTGAATCAAATGATCAAGCTTGATATGAAGGTGGAAGTTGATAAAAAAAATTGTGTCATTAAGGATAAGAAGAATATTTTGAATATTTTTCAAGTTATATCACAAGGAAATAAAAAAGATGGATTATATCAACTTGTCACAAATATTGGTGGTGATCGCATGATGGTGGCACTAGTTGACCAAAGTAAGTTATCATATTTAAGGTATGTACATCTAAATTATCAAAGTTCGATTATATTGAATAAGTTGAATATCGTTAATAGATTATTATAAACATAGAATCCTTCAAATATTTGTGAAGATTGCATTTTAGGAAAATAGACATAGATACAATTTCCTAAAGGTGAGGTTTATAAAAGCAATATTGGAACCTATTCACATGGATTGTACGAATCCATGAGTCAACCATTAATAAGAGTTGTATATAATGACATAGGTTAATCATTATCATTGTAAGGTATGGGTTTAATTTTTGGCATAAAAGTATGAATCCTTTAAATAATTTATAGTATTCAAAGCTTTAGTTGAAAAATAGAATGAGAAATCTTGAAGTCGTTAACATCAAGAAATAGAAGGGAATACAATTTTAAGGAATTCAAACAACTAAATAGAATGGGAAATCTTAAAGTCGTTAAGATTAAGAAATATAGGGGAATACAAGTCCAAGGAATTCAAAATCTGCTATAAGGAATACACTGTTAGGATGCAGTTCACTACCAGTTGTACAACTAAGAAAAATGGAGTTTTAGAGCACATAAATCATGTTATTAAAGACATGGAACATAAAGAATTTGATCACAAGCTTTCGAGAGAAACCCATAATTGCGTAGTATACTTGACAAATTAAAGTTCAATAAAAATTGCATGGAATATAACACATAAATAAGCATGGAGTGAGAATCAGCGTACAATGAAGCATTTGTGTGAATTTGTAAACAAAACATATATGCATGTTCCAAACGATAAAAACAATTATGAATTGGGCAATAGAGGCAACATTTTCATTTTACATATATGCATGTTCTGTTANAGTGATAATAGTAGAGACCATTCAATGTAAGGTGGACTAGGTCCACTATATTATTAAATAAGGCCCACTATGGTAGTTAGATATAATAAATGTAAGAGGATTTCTTAGAAGGTTCTTCTTCTAGAAAGTTCCTCCTCTATAATGTTCTTAGGTGGTTGGTAGCCACTATATAAAGGGGTTCAAGCAATGTAATGAGATATGAAGAAGAGAAGTATTGTATTTGGAGTAGTAGCTCAATAAGAAGACACCCCATCGAAAAGGCAAGTGAACAGAAGAGGATCCCTTCCATAATATGATCCATTGTATGGTGTTTCCCTCCCATAAGGGTTTGATAATAATAAGTGTGGTTCTTCTATATTTATTTGTGAATCTATTGTGGTATTTTTGTATTCGGTTCTTGGTTCTTAACAATTGTTTTCAATATTCTCCAATACTAGTGTGTTATTCAGATGATTTTTGGATATGGAGGGATCTACATGTTTCGATCCAAATGATCAATGTAGCTCTTTGGAGCATCATTTTCAACTGGTTCTTGAGTTCATATATCTTCCATGTGGATTTCACATGGGCACTTGGACATGTGACCTATGTTTACAATGGTGGTTGGACTACTTCATCATGGTGGTTTTCAATTCTTCACAGGACCCTGGTTCTCTAGTCTACTTCAGCACTATGGTCCACACTTATCCATGAGACCATGGTATATGGTTGTACATCAAGCATTGAGGACAATGCTTTCACACGGGGGATGGAATGTTAGGTAGTTAGAGAGGTAGTGGGGGGGGACGAAGGGCCCATAGTGATAATAGTAGTGACCATCCAATGTAAGGTGGACTAGGTCCACTATATTATTAAATAAGGACCACTATGATAGTTATATATAATAAATGTAAGAGGACTTCTTAGAAGGCTATGCTTCTAGAAGGTTTTGCTTCTAGAAGGTTCCTCCTCTAGAATGTTATTAGGTGGTTGGTAGCACTATATAAAGGGGTTCAAGTAATGTAATGATTTATGAAGAAAATAAGTATTGTATTTGGAGCAGTAGCACAATAGGAGGATTCCCCCTCAATGAGGAAAGTGAACAAGAGAGGATCCCTTCCATAATAGGATCCATTGTATGGTGTTTCCCTACCATAAGGGTTTGATAATAATAAAAGTGTGGTTCTTCTATGTTTATTTGTGAATCTATTGTGGTATTTTTGTATTCAATATTTGGTTCTTAACATGTTCCAAAGGATAAAAACAATTATAAATTGGGCAATAGAAGCAATATTTGCATTTTTCTTGGTTATGATGAATAATGAAAGCAATATCAATAATAGAGTTATTAATAACATAATATTGACAAAATCATGACGATATATTTTATTAAGTTGATGTAATTGTGAAAGGCTTTAGAAATTATTATTGTGTGTAAGAACCAATTTAGAGATTATTATTGTGTGTAAGAACCAATTTACTTAAAAACAATAAGATCATTAATAGCATAATATTCATTAATAACATAATATTGACAAAATCATAATGTTATATTTTATTAAGTTGATGTAATTGTGAAAAGATTTAGAAATTATGATTATGTGTGAGAACCAATTTACCTAAAACCAATTGAAGAAGTTGAAGTGAAAGAAAAATATGAATCAAAATTTGAGGAGAAAAATACATTGGCATAGAATATGCTTATACATCATCTAATAAATACATTAAAAGAATTAGGTGCAAAACATGATAGTGATGGTGTAAAAACAAAAAATAAAACTAATATAAAAGGTCAATTCAACTCGGTAGAAGTATGTGACTACAAAAATTACTAAAATCAATTGTAGCTAATTTTGAATTAATGGTGTAAGTATTAAGAAATACTAAATCATATAATTATGAATAAGCAATAAAAATAAAAAAGGTGAATGACATATATCTTAAAANGTATTTATAAGAATTAGATTTAAAGTTTGATACATACCATTTATATTGTGTTAGCACTTGCAATGTAATTTGGATTGACATTTTGTTAGATGGATATTAAGAGCATATTTCTTAATGCGTGGATTGATAATTAAATTTATATGTAGTAACTACATGTGTTTGTGTATTTGAAAATGAGAAATTTGTATGTAAGTTAAAAAAATATTTGTATAGCCCCCGAGGTTTATAGAAGTTGGTGAGGGAGTGTGTTGTTAAGGCACTCCGTAAGTGAAAGTCACCGGTTCGAAATCTTTAGGTACACCTCAAATCCATCCATGTTAAGGGCTCGTGTGGTCCAGGTCAAGTGCGATCCCCGAGTGATTTTGACAGCTTAGATGCCCCTGAGTCGTGGCATCTCAACCACATGCCAGTCCTGCAGGTTAGGGATAGTATAGCCAACAAAAAAAATGACTTGTATGAGTTGATGTAAGCACCAAGGATATGATATGCATGTATAAATGAAGTTGACTTCAGAACAATTAAATGCATAAGAAATAACTCATACTTAATCCCATATGTGAAGAACACATAATGATGATTTATTGAATATCATTTAATATGTTGATGATTTGGTTGGGACAAGTAGAAGTGAACCTAAAATTGTAGTAGTGAAGGACTTACTACGCACCTTTGACATGATAGACTTTGGAGTGTTACATCATACCAAGAAGGAAGGAAGTTTTGAAGAAACTTGAGGAAATTTTCCTATATCATACCAAGTATACAAAATGACCTAACAAATAAATTTAAAATGACATATTGTAGTATATATTCAAAATGATATTGTAGTATTGACATGAAGCTTACAATTGATTTATTTAAAAAAAAATTGAAGTATAAGGGCATGCTAAATGAAACATGCAAAGGAGTTAGGTGAAGACAAAAGTACGACCGTCATTAGTATTTTTTCAAATAAAAACTTTACAAAATTCCTCCCTCTTCGCAGGACATCTAAATGGGGGATAATGTGAACTGTTAGTTGCAAGAATATTTGGTAACCTCAAGACTCAACCAAATTGGAACATGTAACCTCCCTATTAATAACATGCATTTGGTAAATGGCCCAACAAATTATGCTAACCCTTGGACCCTATTGACTCTAGTGTTGTACTTGTACATGATGGATTTAATAACAAAAAAACATTCATTTAGAAAATAATATAATATAATAAAATGAGTAAATATTGAAATGTTCATTGATAAAATTGCAAAAATAAAACCAAAATTACAAAAATAAAACCAAACCAAATTTAATAGTAATAATGTAATGCCTAAAAACAATTAACTATCACATTTACATATTTAAAATTTTAGAAAAATGATTAATATAAAGAAGAAGAATTTTCCATTAAAAAAGAGTGTTGGAAATAAAATAAAATTTGTGGGCATTTGGAATGAAACTTAGCTCAAGGATATAAAATTAGTTTATTGCATGTAGAAACCTTAGAGAACCATGACAATGCAAATATATTTGGTGCAAAATAAGTCCTATGTACAACATATTTTATTGTGTGATCCAAAACCTATAATTTCTTCTTATACATGTTGGAAGAGTCATTTAATTGTATTCCTCGTTAACTAAATTAGCTTTTATATAATGCCTTGGAACTATATTATTTTATGTGTAAAAGCTTTTATTTATTTATACATTAAAGTGTTTAGAGGAAAATAGGTTGGGTGAGTCATTTAATTGTGATCTTATGTTTTCGCTAAAGTATATTGAATCTTAATGTATTGGTAGTGTACACTAGTATTTTAGTTAGGAAATTAGTCTTTATACAATGTTTTGAGTACTATATTATTTTATGTGTAGAAGCTTGATACTTTCATTTAATATATATTAAAGTAATTAAAGGAATTTACAATATGATATTTAATATTGAAATGAATGTTATTGAGATGTATTATGTATTGTTATTTTTTTTTGTTCATATGTATGTTAATATAATGAATGTATGTATGTTAATATTAAATGAATGTTAATTTATAAATAAAACTAATTATATTGCATAGATTGATTGAATGAGTTGTTAGAATCATCCTTAAATGAATCTTAAAATTCTCAATTATTTAAAGAATTTATCAAAATGTATAGAATTAGTAATCATGTATCTTAGAAATTTGGTATGTTATAAGTATATTTAAAATATGGCAGCAATTTATTAGTGGTTGGAGGAAAAAATAATAGACCTGGGATTTAACACTCAAAATAAAATTATTTATTTGGTTATTTGTGGAAAACAAAATACTTACATGGGATAATTTACAATGTAAAGAATAGGAAGGGCCTAGTATATGTCTGTTATGTTTAA
Organism: Picea sitchensis; assembly: GCA_010110895.2. NCBI lineage: Eukaryota > Viridiplantae > Streptophyta > Pinopsida > Pinales > Pinaceae > Picea > Picea sitchensis. Next base: position 16,121 of record SNQJ01S0015624.1, on the reverse strand, counting down.
AGAAGTTAGAGACAATTAGGCATGTGTTGGTCAACTACTATTTCACTCAACAAGTATGGCACACGATTATAAGAGGGATAAATTTAAGGAATGTATGGGATGAGACTACACTGAATGATTTCAATGAAAGTTGGATGAAGTAGGTGCCTAATTACTCTACTCTACCCTCCATTGTTAGTTGGCATGTTTGGTTAGAACGTAACAGGGTAATATTTGAAAATGGGAGTCCTTCTATCTGTTCAATTGTATACAAGTCTCTTAGAGGAATTGATAGACATTTAGATCCTCATAAAGTGTCAAATACTCGATCCTTTAAGCCATCATCCCGAGAAAGTTTTACAACGGGTTGGTTTAATGGAGCAACACATTCAAATGGTCAACAGAGTGGAGCAGGTGGGGTGATTAGGATCAATGATCAAACTATTTTTAAATGGACTTTCAATTGTGGTCTAGGCACAAATACTAGGGCAAAATTATTGGGAGTTTGGGCAACTCTTATTCTGGCATCTCGGTTGCACATCTATGATATTGAGGTTTTTTGAGACTCTAGAATAATTATTGACTCGTTGAACTACGAAGGGAAATTGGAGGTAATTTCCTTAGATTGTTGGAAGGATAGAATCAAATATCTCAAAAAAACTTTCATATCAATCAGCTACTCACACATTTACAGAGAATTTAACAGGGAGGCAGACATCCTATCGAAGAAGGCTCTCCAGATGCAAGAAGGAAAGATAACTTATAGCCAATGAGAAGAAGGAAATGAAGGCCCTTCTCTATTCTTAAATCTCTATTAGATCACCTTTGAAGAAAATATTATCTCTTTTTTTGGGGTTGAATCTGCCAAAATCATTAGAGATAGATGATATTTTTGGTTTCACTATTTATGGATGATCATGTGGGGATAGTTTATGGGACTTGGATGATATTTTTTGTCATACTTCATACAACATGTGTGCTGATTGTGGTGATTATAATCTCTTATTATCATGGACAATTGTAGTTGTTTGGACAAGTATTTTTGCATGTCTACACAATTATATATAATTTAATGAGTCATTTTCTGTTGGAAAAAAAAAAGTATATTTAAATTATACGAACCATTTCCCACATACTTAATTGTAAAATAAATACAATATAATGTTGTTATTAATAATATATCTCTTGATATAATTTAAATGTAGCATTAGCCTAAAGTAGTAATATATCAAACTTAACTCCAAGAATAATTAAAAAACACAAATTCTTAGGAGTTGTTTAGCTTTCATGTAAACATCACCATTCTATGAGGCCTAATTAGTCTAGACCACAGAGTATTCAAAGTACTTGTATATTCGAGAGTATCACAACATTATAGATATTGGTAATAATTACTTGGGTACTAACTTTACCAATTGGGTTTTAGCTTTCAAAATCCTATTTCATTCACTTGATACAACAAAACATCATAGCAAATCCATTATTCATTATTAATGCATCATACCACTAACTTAACATAATAGGTTTACTCAATTCAACAGAACATCATAGTAAAACCATTATTCACTATTGCATTATATCAATAACTTAACATAATCAGTCCATGTATCATTCAAATTTACATTCATTTAAGCACAATATACATTCATAGAGATCCAAATAAGAGTTTATCACAACATACTTCATCCTCCCTCAATTAATATGATCCTCTCTCAACCAATATCATGAACATTGTTAGGAATAGGATCATAGAGCAATAACAAAAAACAAATCAAAATGAATGCGGAAATAAAACATAGAAGAATACTATATAAGAGAGACATCGATATATATGGTTCACTCGATATGGGATATATCCACAAAGAAATAGCCAGTCCTTCCTTTATTCCATCCAACAAAATGAAGGAATAACACCTGCAACACATCCGTTGCAACCTCCTCTTCACTCTCTCACAGTCTTCTCTCTGGGTCACAATACGCTATCTCTATTATATTAACTTCATCATTACAATACGATATATAGGATCCTGCATGATGCAAAATCCCTGATCCATTGACCCGGATTAGATTACAACCTTAATTTCTTAACCAGAATTAGAAAACCATGGGTCAGAAAACCATGTGTCAAAACCACCCAAAATAGACGTAAAAACAAAGCCCAAAAATATTTGCTTGAGGGCTCCGCCCCTGAACCCTTGGAAAGGAGGGTTTGTCGCCCAATGCAACGTAACAATGTGTGGGCCTAATCATGAAAAGAATATAACAAAAAATCCCTGCCAAGGATTGGGATCCAAATGTGGCTAAAACAAGACCTATGAATCGAGGAAGATAATCAAGCTCCACAACCAACAATCTCTCACTTGGAGACTGATCACAACAACACCACCGCTACTTCACCTACTGGACTATGCTCCAAATTTGGACCTGGGAAGTTTCTCATATTCACCATCATGCTTGAATGCCAACTCAAACTAGGCATGAACTCAGTTTCTCCCTGGTTACTATCTTCGTTAACATGTCTATAAGATTTTGGCTAGTGTGTATCTTTTCTAGCTTCAACTATCCATCTTCCAAAAATGGTCGTATGAAATCTTTAGTCCTAGAATGGAAGGTCAAGTTATTTGTAATATGAATGACAATCTAAATATCACTATACAACTTGTTATTCTCCTTCTTATTTCTCAATTTATCCATAAACCTTTGTAACCAAATCATCTCCTTACTAGTCTTTGTAGCAACATCATACTTTTCTTCCATTGTTGAAAGCACAATAACCATTTGCAATTTAGAAATCCAAATTACTATTGTTCCACCTACAGTAAAAACATACCCCGTGGTGCTCCTCCTTCTATCCATATCACCTGCCATATATGAATCAACATATCCTTGTAGAACAATTTTTTAACCTCCAAAACATAATGCCTAAGTAGTAGTACCTCTCAAATACCCTAGAATCCACTTTACTTCCTTCGAATGCTCTTTCCCTGGATTGTTCATATACCTCCTCACGACTCCCACTACATGTGAAATATTCATCCTTGTGAATACCATCGCATACATCAAGCCGCCAACTGTCAATGAGTACAAAGCCTTGGAGATGTATTTTATTTGCTCTTGTGTCTTGGGACACATCTCGTTAGTCAGTTTGAAATGGTTTTCCAAAGGTGCACTAACTAATTTTGCATCCTGCATTTTAAATATTTCCAATACCTTCTCTACGTATTCACCCTAAGACAATGTTAATTTGCGATTTTTCTTCTCTCTTGTTATTCTCATACCAAGGATTTTCTTTGCAACACCCAAATTCTTCATTACAAAAGAATTGGCTATTTTTCTTTTGAGCACATTTGTATAATGCATGTTAGATCCTGCAACAAGCATGTCATATACATATAATAAAATTATAATATAACTTCCATTATCTAGTCTCTTAAAATAAACACATTGGTTAGAATGACATCTACTATAACCTTGTTCTATCATAAACCTGTCAAATTTCAAATACCATTGCCTTGGAGGTTTCTTCAGGCCATACAATTTCTTCTTCAACCTGCATACTAATTTATCTTTCCCTTTGACCTCATACCCCTGTGGTTGATGCATATCAATCTCTTCCTCTAAATCCCCATGGATAAAAGTTGTATTTACATATAACTATTAAAGATGCAAATATTCTACTGCCACTAGACTTAAAATGGTTTTAATTGAAGTCATTTTAACAATAGGAGAAAATATTTTATCAAAATCTATACCTTTCTACTGTGCAAACCCCTTAAATATATACCTTTCTTCTATGCAAACCCCTTTACAATAAGTCTATCCTTGTACCTCATTTTTCCTCCATATTCTTCCTTCAACCATTATACCCATTTATTCTACAATGTTCTTTTATTGTAGGAAACTGAACTAAGTCCCAAGTCTGGTTATGTACCAAGGAGTCCATCTCCTCTTTCATGCCTTGCTCCCACTTCTTTCTGGTTTCTACCTGCATTGCTTCTTCATATATTTCCAGTTCAACATGATTGGTCAGAAATAAATAAAACATTTAATGAGAGTATCATTCAATGGGTCTACTTAACCTAGTATATATTATAACAACACTTGTAGGAGTTCAAGGTACTTGTTGTTGTTGAACATTTTGATTTTGTAGCACTTTTGGAATTTCATTTTCTATAATTTCATTAAGCACTATGTATTATGTGTTTGCCTTTTTCTATTTCTTTCCTTGCAATTGATATTTGTACACATTCTTTTCATTGAATACCACATCTCTACTCCTAATGATTTCATGATTTTCATAATCCCATAAGCGATAACCAAAATTGTGAACTCCATATCCAATAAAAATACACTTCTTGGATTTTTCCTCAAACTTTGTTTTATTTTCTTTATCAATATGGGAAAATTCTTCACCATCGAAAGTATTTTGAAATGAGAAGTTTACCCTTTTACCTATCCATGCCTCTTCTGGAATGCCATCATCCAAGGAAGTTGAAGGCCCTCTATTTATTAAGTAAACAATGGTATCCACAACTTCCTCCCAAAACTATAAGGGAAATCATGAATGCCATCTCATACTCCTTACACGTTCCATGATTGTCACGTTCATCCTTTCTTACACACCATTTGCTTGCAGTGTTCTCGACACTTTCTTCTCATTAAAAATATCATGGTATGAACAATAACTATCAAAGTCCTTGCTATAGCATTCACCTCCATTATCTGATTTGAGACACTTCAACTTATTTCCTATCTCATTCTCAACCAAAGCGTTCCATTTATTAAAAGTATCAAAGACATCATATGTTTTTTAATGCAATAAACCCAAGTTTTCCTAGTCGCATTATCAGTAAAAGCAACATAATAATAAGAACCACCAAGAGATGATACATGAGTTGGTCCCCATACATATGTATGCACAAACTCTAATTTTCACTCTTCTTTTACTCCCAACTCTGAGAAATCCGACTTTCTTTTATTTTCCATAAGCACGGTGCTCAAATAAATCCAAATCAACTTGCTTCAAATCTAGCAAACAATTTCTTGAGTGGAGAATCAACATCGCCTTCTCACTCATGTGCTCGAGATTATGATGCCACAATGTTGTATCTACTCCTGTAAAAGCTAAAACAATAGATAAGTCAACATTACTAGTACATAAATAAAACAAAATACAACATACCTACCTTCTCTCCTTTTTCTATTATCAGTGAACCTTTAGTGACCTTCCACGAATTTCTTGCAAATGTAACTATACAACCTTTGTTATCCAACTGTCCTATGGAAATTGGATTTATTCTCAAATCAGGAAGGTACTTCACCTATTTAACCAACGATTGGTTTCCATTATGTAATTTTATCCGCGTCTTACTATTTCCAACAATTTCAAATAGTTTATCATCACCCAAATAAACCTGTCAAAAATCACCTTGAACATAGTCTTGAAACTATTTCCTATGTGGATGACAAGTTGTTGAGGAGGGCATGTCTCGTGTTCCATATGCGAGTGTAGTTGGTAGTTTGATGTATGCAATGGTATGTACTAGACCGGACATTTCACTTGCAATGGGAATTTTGAGCAGGTCTATGTCAAAACCAGGGAAGGACCATCGGCCAACAATAAAAAGGGTTTTCAGGTATTTGCGTGGCAATGCTAGCTATGGATTGTGCTACCAAGGAAGACTGGGATTGGACATAGTGGTGGATATACATGGCTTTGAGGATGCATATTGGGCTAGAGATCTGGATCGTAGGAGATCTACAAGTGGGTATGTGTTTAACCTGTTTGAAGGAGCAATAAGTTGGATGAGCAAAAGACAGGCTGTAGTGGCACTTTCAACTACATAAGATGAATACATAGAATCCACTCATGCAAGTAAGGAAGCAATGTGGTTACAAAGATTGTGTTTAGGTGTTGGGTTGGTACAACAAGCTGTAAGGATAGATTGTGACAGTTAGAGTGAAATTTTTCTGGCGAAGAACCAAGCTTATCATTCAAAGATAAAGCATATTGATATTCAATATCACTTTGTGAGAGACATGGTTGAAGAAAAGAAAGTGTTGTTGATGAACATGGACACTTTGAAGAATGTTGCAGATTCATTAACAAAATATGTGAGCACTGAGAAGTTCTCTTGGTGTATAGGATCCATGGGCATTGCTACCCTGTATTTTTGACTATGTAACCATGTAACCCTCTGTATGAAAAGAAAACAAAAAGTGGGAGA
>SNQJ01S0015623.1:109372-130103 GCA_010110895.2 Picea sitchensis | reverse complement strand
AAGAAAAATTAATTGTATATAAATTTGGGTGAGATCTATTAATGCGTGATTTGAATCCAAATTTAGAAGAGTTATTTTTTATAATTTTAATTTTTTAATGAGTTTAGACGAATTATTTTCTATGATTTTGTTTTTTTAATGTTTTGATTTTAAATTATTTACATAAATTCATCTTAACCAATGATTTATCAAGCCTTGAGAGGGATCAAATCTCTAAAGGTGCAAATTTTAACCTTTTTTGAAGTTTTTCACTTTAGATTTGATCTCTCTTGGTGCTAGTTTCAGGGTTAAGATGGATCTACTTTGTTTTAATAAATTAATATTTGTATATTTTATAATATCCACTACATTGTTTTAGCTAAGGAAATTTGAAATAAAATCAATATATATTTTTTTAATATATCAAAATATTTTATAATATATTAATATTATAAAATATATTAAAATATTTCATTATACATATTTAATTATATTCAATACAATTAAAATGTATTTATCTATTTTTTATTTGTTTATTTTAATTTTTAAAAGTTTAATCAGTAAAAACATAGTCTCTCAGAGGGAGGTCCTCCAAAGTCACCTAAGTCACCCTAGAGAGCCTTTATGATTATATGGAATCATTAGAAGAAAGAAGAGAAGAAAAAGATGCCAAACACCAAATATAGATAGAATAATTAGAAAAGAGGAGTGAAGAAAGAGACTTAAAACTCTAAATAGATCTAGAGGCAATGCTTGATAAAAAAAAATAGACTCTTCAAAGATACCATTCAAATTGAAATAAAGGATGGATTTTTAGGGTTAAAGAGTCAATGGAAAACCATGGACGATAGGATTCAAGAAATGGAAAAACAAAAACAACCAACCCAAGAAGGAAAGGTTTAATAAAATTACAACTTGAGAGATGGCATTAAAGAGAAAAAAAAATAACCGACAATTTGACCCTCAATAATCTAGAAAACAAATTGGATATCAAACCTATAAAAGAGTAAATGAATAAACTAATTGAATTGGACCATGAGAATAACAAAAAATCCTTGAATCTCATAATTTTTGGTATAAAATAACAATAAGAGGAGGATACACTAGCAATTGTAAAAGAAGAATTAAGAAATAAATCGCAAATTGAAACAACTTACCTCGTAGATGAAAAGAGGATAGCAAAAGTAATTGATCATAAAAATAGGTTGATTCATGTCAAAGTAAGTTGTAATAATCATAAATACAACATATTTAGTCTAAGGTCCCTAACATAGCAGGATTTTTCTTATGGTAGGCATGGCAAAAAAAGTCTCATCATAGAGGGAGAGGAAGCATAGCTTGTTATATTAGAAAGGAACATTTCTCCTCACATTGAACTTCATAAGATCAACCCTCTCAATCAGTACATTTGGATAAAAATTTCAGACACCAATGCTATGAAGATGTATATAGCAATTTGTTATTTTCACCTATTAATTCTATTTTTTATAAGAAAAACAATCCAATAGCAATTTCCCCTATAATAATTTAGAATGAGATATTTATAGTTTGAAAAATGAAGGTTATATCCTCTTGCTAGGAGACTTAAAGGTTAACTAACCAAGCTACTATTTTAAGAATTTATTCCAACAATAATCCTTTATGGCTAGATGAGGACCTTATTTTATCTAATAGCTACAGAAGAATCTCTCGAGACCTAATTGAGAATTTGTTTGGTAATGAGTTGGTTGTTGAAATATTGTAACTGCAAAGAGTATTCTATTTATTATTGATGTATTATTCATTAGATCAATCCCCTTTTGTGGATTGATCATGTCAAGTATTTTAAATGACGAAACCCCCTTTTGCGGTTTGGTTAAACCCTAATTGTAATAGGCTAAATGAGAAGTCGGCCCCCATAATATATTAAAGTGGTTATAACCACCCAGAATGAAAATTTGGTCGTGCCAGTGAAAAGACACATCAGTTCACACCTGCCAGATTGTATAAATAAGAGAGGCCAATGCCTCATTTGCACACTCACTTACTTGATGCAGTTGGAGAAGAAGAGAGAGAGAGAGAGAGAGAGAGAGAGAGAGAGAGAGACACTACTTGGGAGAGGACTTTCTGTATTGTTTGTTTTTTTCTCTTGGCATTGTATTGGTTATATATATTAAGGAATTTTTTGTTGGGTTTTCTCCCCCATGAGAATTTCCTAGGATAAATGTTATGTCTTTTATGATTGTGTATTTCTCAGTGATCTTATCTATGCTATGGTTATCTAGTGAATTGAAAAGAAGCCTAATAATATCTTAAAACCTTAACATGGTATCAGAGCTAAGATGAAGAGAGAATTTTTCACAAGAAGAAGAAAAACGTCACTATTGTCGTACATGAAAATTAGGGCATTTTATTGAAGAATATTTTCATCCTCAAAACCATCTAGAAAAGTGTGCCCTAACCCAAGGAATTATTTGGAACCTTTAGTGCACCTTTTCAATGGGTAGATCTCCTAGAAAGTGAAACCCTAGCTTTCACCAGTATGAGAAAAACATAAGTACCACAAGTACCAGAAGCACCAAAAAAACAGAAGCACTAGTCCAGAAATCTATTGGTCAAGTTTGAGGGGCTAAAATTTGGATTTTCATAAATCTGACTGCACCAGCTTACTTGCATTAGCTCAGCGCATCTATCCCCTAGATTAGAATTTCAAAATTTGAAGCTAGAAAAAAAAAAATTCCTCATAAAACCCAAAGTTGCAGTTGCAATTGTAGTCTCAGAATCATTTGCAATATCAATTGTAGTTGCAGTATTAGTTGAAGTATTGACCATAGTACCAATTGCAGTCACCCTTGAAGTTTTTAAGAGTTGGTGATCATTACAGTTGTTACCAGATGGTGTCACTACCTGCAAATACTATTAGAGGTATGTACTGACATATGTTTAAATTATTAAACTTTAAAGGATATTTGCAGGAGAAGGGATCTCTTTCCATATATCCAGAAGGATCTCAAGATCCAACACATTCAAGGGAATAATGCAACCCAGGTTTGATTATTCTGATATGCATATGTTTGTTATGACATTATTTTGATCTAGGTTGCATGTTGAAGCTATGACCATCATACTAACCTTTGGTCAAAATTAAAATCAAGGTATTAGATGGATTAATGTTAAGATCATAGAATTTATTCTCTAACCCAACCTTTTGTCAAGATAGCATATTGTCTTAGTATAGAAGACCTGTTGAAGAAAGAACTCATCATCTTGAGTGAAGGAGACTTGGAAGAAAATCATGACACTCATTATTGAGTACAAGGCTCCAAGGTCCAGTTTTGATTAATTAAGTTGATAAGATTCAAAGTTTCACATGAAAAGTTGATGACTACCCCTTTACAAGTAAACACTATAGTGAGATAACAGTCTTTGAAAAGTATTATACTTGGTAGCATGTGAGCATATTGAGATAAATGCTTAACACTAGTACATATTGTAAAAATTTCGACGTTCTATCTGCGATGTTATGGACAAAATTTATCATACTATCGAAAAATAGAGGAATTTTTTTTTTCCATATTGCCCGATAACATCGCTATTGCCACATTGACGTCTCTCTTGCCACGTTATAGTCACTCTTGCCACGTTTTCCAAAAAGTAAATGCCAAAAAAAAAAGTGATTAGAATTGGATGGCAATTGCCCCTCCATCACTATTTCCTTCTTTCTATTTTCCAAAGACAGGCGGAGGATAGACAGTTTGTAAGATCAATTTTCCCTTCAAAATACCTCGATTGCGTGTTTAAATTCCATTTTTAGGATTCTGTTCATATATATAAGGTCTGATTATTTAACAAGTTGAATGAAATGTGTGGCCAATTTTGGTGGGAGGGGACTGATTTAGGTGCAGGAAGTGCATATTTACGGAATTTCTCATGGAGATGGGTGATGCAGGACCTGTGATGGACGATGACATGGATGTCAATGAATTCTTTCAAATCCTGGCAGAGCCCCCAGCTTTTCTTGTAAACTCAAAGTTCATGTAATCCTTGACCCTTGAAATCTTAAATTTCGTTATGTTATGTTTATGTCATTCTTTGTTTTCTTTTCTGCAAAATAGGATATACTTAGGGTTTTATGTGATATATAGGAACATCGAATGGTATCACAGACATCATATTTATCATCCGCGGATTTTGGTTTTGGCAGTGGGTTTTAAAATGCCCTTACACGACCAAGAACCCTGAATTTAAAATGGCAGGGCCTCACTGATGCAAGGATGGCATTAAATTTTGTTTCAAACAACCATTATTGCAGATTTTCTTTTGGAACTTGGTTGCAAAAAATTATTCTTGCATTGACCATTATTTTACCCCAGTGTTGCAATTGCAAAAGTAGGTTCATGGTCTTGTAATCCTCTCAAATTTTATGTGGGTCACTATTTTGAGTATGTAGTGTACAAACCCATATTAACTATTATGGGGGGCAAAATTGCTCCAGTTATCATGATTGGTTTTATATGCATACAAAATAGTTGGTTAGATGCCCAATCATAACAAACACATGCATTGTTTTCTCCCCCTTTCCGAACAACTAGGTGGATACACCCTATAACTGTTGTCATGGGTTTGTACACTACATATTAACTCCCGACAAAGAGAGGGAAAATATATTAAAAAATTGTCTAGGACAGGGGATAAAACATTGTTGGGTTGATGCCCCCCTCAACATCTGGGTCGTTTCGCCACTTAATAGTTTTGATGGGATTGACACCCTTCTAACAAAACTGGGGATGGTCCTATAACAGGGCTACATCCAAAGTCCCCTCAGGGGATGCAGGTTGAGTCAACTCACACTCGGGTGTGGAATAGGTGCACCCATGTGTGCGTGCATCTTGGCTACTTGTTTTCAAGCTATATTTTAAGTCAAGAGAACTACAAGCTCAATCAACCCTAGTGCCACGTGGGAGGAAAAGGGCAGGATGAATACGACTCAACTCTAGACATGTTTAAACATTGATTGAACTTTAATTTGAATCCATTTCATTATTGAGTTTGTGGCCAAAGAAACTATCATGACCTAGCCAACTTTAAACAAAAACGAGGAAAATGGGAAAATATCAATTTTCTTTTCATTTTCACTGTTTTGGTTCCTATGATATGAACTCTTATAGTTTCCTTTCAAGAATGTAATTTACTCTTGATGTTAATTTTCCAGTCACATTTAAACTCCAACTTCATTTTGTAGATCATATAGTTGTGCATCACTTTGTTGTCATTTAAATTTCGAAGGTACTAAAGACATCTTTCTCCTCTATTTGGAGCTGTATAAGCTTAAGTCTTGACTCTTAACTGTATGAATGTTGTTTTCATATCCAAGTAAAATCTCCACATGAGGAGAATATCGAGGAACAATAGCTAAACATTGGCATGCCTCCAATGGGTTTGGACTCATCCAACTTCAATCTCCATTATGATCCCTATTCTGACAAAGAGCATGGTATGAGGGACTTGTATGTCTATTGCCATTTGAGTTTGTAACAACTATTGGTCATGATAATCAATGAGATAGAAAGTTATAGACATGACAAATTGAAATCCCATGTTACTAGCTTTTGTAATCAAACATGTTTCCTTTTCACGTTTATGTGGTTGATAATTCTCATTTTCTGATAGATTGTGAACTGAAGGCATCCAAGGGACTGATTAGATTCTTCTATCTAAATTTCCAGATATCTTCCTACCAGAGAGACTGAATCCAAATTCATGTGACAACTTACAATCAGAAAAACTACGTGGAACTACCCCAAGCTCATCATCAGATATTTTTCAGGAGTTGGAAAGTGTGTGAGGTCTTGATGAGTTGGGAACTATGTATCATGTCGATTCTGAAAGGCCCCAACAGAGAGATTGCTCGGTTTTGGCATCAGACTCGATGCTTCAAACAAACTTGGGAAATAATATTGTCACACATATTTCCACTGTGAATTTGTTGGATGCTGAGAGAAATCGTAAAAAGTATGACTTTATTAATGAAAATCTTCCTCTACTAAATTCAAAATTATGTGCAAACAATGTCAATGAATCTATTTCAGGTAGTAGTTTCCAGGTTTCAGCTGCAAGGGAACTGGTAGATCTCACTTAGACAGACAATGATCCTAAACCTCATTAGACAAGACCCTAAACCCTAATCCCTAAACCCTAAACAGTAGGGCTGAATTATTGAGGGTCTTCAAGGTTTCAGCAGGGCGTGGCATCTTCCATCTTGGGGGTTGACACTTCATACTGCCCAAATATTTCTTCTATTGATATTCATGGTATATTCAGCCTTTGGAGGCTTATTGTAGTCTTATTTTGGAGCATTTTGTAGCATCTTCTATCTTCTATATTGGAGCCTGTTATCCCCCACTTTTAGGGATAACTAGGAGATCGTGTCTCGAGGCCCATAGGTCCTAGACATGGAGTACCAAGAGCAGGATTGACTTTAGCATGGCCCTAGAGGGCCCACCTTTTCTTTCTTCTAGCATCTTTATCTTGTCTGCAACAACAACATCCATTACCATCAGCTTGCTCCTGTGTCAGAGATGGTTCTTGCTCCATGAGGTAATTAGCCCAGGTATCATGGTATGTGTCACTTTGATCACCAAAACCCTTGAATATGTGCATTTGATTCCTTTTATTTCTAACGACTACTTGGATCTTACGCTTTCCCACTTGACCATGTCTAGGGGAATTGACAAGATGTTCTAGTAAGCCTGTGTTTGTAGGTTTTGGTTTGCCACTTGAGGGAATTCTGAAAATCCATTGTTTGCTCCCTTCACAGCATCACTTTTTCATCTTGGTTCCCGCTCACTTATCCCATTCCACTTGTTCGGGCACTAGGTTGACATATTTTCAGGACTGCACCTTATCTCGTGGGAAGAAGGAGCTAAAGGCACAGAAGGTAAAAGCAAGCTAGTAAAAGATAAAATCCTAAGAATAAAACCTCAAGATGCTTCACCCAATGATCCCTGAGAAAGAAATAAAAAGATTCTAAGAAAGAAATAAGAGGGACCTGTAAAAATAATAAAACAAGACCCAATCAGAGGATAGGGGATCTCATCACGAACCAGCCTATTAGGTCCATGGGTACCTAGCAGTATGACATTACCACCAGCTGGTTACCATGCCAGGGTAGTGACTCTTGGTTGCATGTCCAAGGGAAAGGGGGTCTCATCACGATCCAACCTTCTCATTTCTGTGAAAGTACTTGTGAGTAACGCTGTCACCATTGGTCACCAAACCAGGGCAGTGTCCCCTGATTATCTCTTAAATAAAAAGTAATAAAGAATAAAAATAAAAGGCAAGAATGGGCTTGGAAAAAATGAATCTAGGACAGGTTCAACTCGCCTTCTATAAAGGTACCCACAAGTAACATTTTTTGCATCCTTGGCCCTCATTTCACCCACCTTCTTGGAAATCCCCTGACCACATCACCCACTTACATGGCTTGGATGAGGTCTCTTCCGGGAAATTTCCTTTTCCAGTGGACACTAGCCCAATAAGATGCCTTGTATTTTTCTCCAAACTTGTATTGCAGGCATGTGTAATGTCTTTGAGCTTTCAACTGATGTATTAGGGATTTTATGCACATGTTTAATAATATTGATGATGAGATGTGATTGACATTGCTATGATCCTTGTGACTGATGAGCCCATGGAGGGCGTAGTTGTTGATGTGTAGGATCATGCCTGATAGACAAGTACCATTTTGGACTGGTACAGATGGGGAAATGATCAATTTGGACCTCCATGGGACTGAAGATCCCATCATATGGATGATGAGACCCCATCAATGGGTAGAGACAGGACAGAGATGGATCAAGGGCTTTGCATCAGAGAAGAAGAGGATGTTCCACTAAAGGTACCCTAACAAAGCTTGACCTAGGGGGATTGGCCATTTTCCAGTGGGACATTGGCCTTGGAAGGCCTAGGAAATCACCCATGATGACCATGAAATCATCCAGCCTTATGGACGTCTTGGGAGACAGACTGGGCAATATTATCACGTGTGGCAGGTTGGAGAAGCCCAAGAAGGGCTAACGTTTTTCTCTAGGATGCTCCATTTTCCCTAGAAGGGGATAACGTCTCCCTTAGAGGGGCTTGACATCTATTTTTATCTTGATTAGGGTTTTAATTTGACATTTTAATGTAAAACAATATGATTTTAGTATTTTGACCTTGTCGGCCTTTTTCATGACCTAAAATGTAAAATTAGGTCATGGTATTGTATAAATGAAGGATTTTCACCTTCATTTTTTCATCATCTCACACTCACTCATAGTGAGGTCTAAAATTTTCTCCCTCTCTTAGGTTATTGGCTGAATTTTTGAGGTGCACTTGTTGAAGGAAGAATTTCTTGACATATTTTGGCATTTCTCTTAATGGAAGGTGTTACAACTAGGGTTTGTTATGCTTTTTCTTAGTGATATGTAAGTATTTTTCTGCAAAAAATCTTGATTGAATGGTTGCATTACTTATTTCTGGCATATATTTATAATTTTGTTGAATAAACCCTAGGTGACAAGCACACAAGTAGGTCCTTGTCTCATGTCTCCATTGAGAGATTTTTCAGCCATTGTTTGAAGAAGGAGAGAGCCTAGCCGTAGCTACACTCTCATTCTTTCTTCTTTTTTGCTAGTCATTACTATTTACAATATGAGAAGAAGGAGACACCTTAAAGCCAACTGTGGGATAAGGTGATCCTTCACCCCATCTAGAATAATCCTCTGAACCTTCGTTTCCTTGACCTCATGCAAGTCCAAAGCAACAAGATCTATTGTGGGAGCTGCCACAAAAGAGTTAACATAGTTATAAATCTTGTTCTCCTTGAGAACAACTGACAATCGAACCTTCCACTGTAAGTAGTTGGAAATGCCATCCAACCAATCCTCATATCTAATGCTTGCACCCATATTCCCTGTCACAACTCAAGGAAAACAATCACACCCTTTTGCCCAAAAATCACACTGCCCACTCTCACTCAGAGACAGCTCTGATACCATGTAGATTTTTAATGACAAAAATCATCAAACTGAAATTTATTTCAAACACTTAGCAACCTAGAGACAATTGTATTGCATGAACTTCATAAATGCCTTAAACCCACATTCAGAAATTACCATAAGCAAGAATACACATTGCTAAACAAAATAGCAGCGGAAATAAACACAGTGGACAACCCATAAAACTCAGAAATTTAGGCAAATGCCATGGAACCCCGATGTGGGGAAACCCAATGAAAGAGAGAGAGAGAGATATTATCCATCTTTCAGGAAAGTATAGTACAACAACAAATACACATTTCCAACCAAGGAAAATACCTCACAGCCACAAAAAAATAGTCCCAAAAATTATGCCTTGAAAAATGTGCCCAAGTTCGTATAGTTGTACGACCTCCTCCAAATCGGTGCCTCAAAAAATGTTCCCAGAAGAGTTTTGTATGGCCTACACAATACGGCCCAACAACAGCAAGAAGATCTCTAGAAAATGCCCTGGTTTCCATGCCAAAGGATGCCTCGAAAATCATGCCCAAACTTCCTGTTGTACGTACTGTACGGATCCATACAGTACGACCCAGTACAGAAAATGGAACAACACACACACAAAAAATTGCCTTGGGCTTTGTGCCCTCCTCCTTGGGAAATCTGCTCTCCAAGTTGCTCACTTTCCTCTCTCAAGCTTACTTAGAAAATCTCTCTTGCTCCTCTTCTCAATGTGTCTTGCACACTACCCAATGCATTCTTTTATAAATCTGATAATGTCATTTTCCCTCCAAAGTGTCTCTTCACCTTCCCCAACCCTAAATCCAAAGGCCAATATTAGATCTTATCTTTTTCAAGATCAAGGGTCATGATCCATTCCCTCCAAAATGAATCACTTGAAATATTAAAGTGATTTCACTTTATTACATAAGTGTTTTATGAAAATAAAGTCACCTTAAAATTGGAAGGTACACTTTATTAAAAAGTCACTTCAATAAAAGAACCACTTAAAACAACTTTATAAAAACTCATTACAAAGTTAAGTGTCTGGTAGTGTAAATATAAGGTAACATCCGCATACAAGACAAAACATGTGGAGTACCTCATGAGCTAAAAAGCTAACAGTATGCAACCTGTAGGCCTCGTGGCATCATCTCCTTAGTTATCCCTACGAATGGGGGATAACAAGTCTCACGCACCTCATGGGCACTTGGACATTTCTGATAAGCTTCCAAGGTATTTCCAAATTTCTAGTACTAGTAAGTGGGTAGGTTAGGAGTTTCATGCAATAGAGGAGCAACTCATTCAACATGTGTAATAGTGATTTCTAGTAAGTTTTCAGGTAGCTTAGTCTTAAGTTTTAACCTATCAATGATTATTATTCATCTTTCTTTTTGGCGTTTTCTCTCATCTACAGTTATAAACACCCAAAATTTTGTTTTTTTCGTGGATTATCAATGATTTATTGATTATGCATGCATGCACTATTGTATGCAAAGATCTAGATGGAAAGATCTGCAACCGTCATTCTATCATGACATTAACCAATGCAGTCACTCGGATTGGTACTGGAACTCCCCTCACCTCCCACCTAATCTGCAATCCATAGTTATGAGAAGAGCTACAATGACATAAACGCCTCCACAAATTTTCATATGCATGGATTTCCTTGAGTGATTTTAGCCTTTTAACTTCATAAATTCATACTGACATGAGATTTCTAATGGTCCTTCATACAGAATCTATGTTACCATGATTAAATAATCAAGTTCAAGTGTTTTAATATTATGTCATGTGCAAGTATGCTTCTTCAGTATTCCAACCACAGAGTTAAACTTATTTTTAATATGTAAAACCTGCATTGAACTTATGATAATTCAAAAGAAAATTCCAATGAAATATTCACCATATAATAATGTCATAAACTAATTATACATGAAAATAATTTTAGAAAATATGCAACATCTAACATATTCAACAGAAATTTCATGGAAAGAGAATTCAAACCAATGATGAATTAAAAGATCATAGATCTTATCAGGAATATCGCTGGCACTGATAGTGATAATATGTAATAAGAAGACATAAGCAATAGAAAGTTGAGAGTGTGTACTTCTTCAGTGTTCCTAGGACGAAGTATGAGTTCGCTTGAACCCCCATATTTCCCCATCCAATCAAGATTTGTTGCAGCCAATTCATCTTTATCTTAAATGACATTTTTCTCTCCAAGTGTATTTTGAAAATGAAGAATATCTCTAACTTCTATCTTAGAAAAGGAAGGGTTTCTCTATATTTTCATTGCTGCGATTCCATAAGATCTTGCATGGGAGACATATAAACCCTCTATCTCTGAAATTGGAGAAATTGAGAAAACCAAAAAGAATTGCATGACGATTGAAAGGGATGTCGTCTATTCATAGGCCTCATGCTGAACTGAGGGACCCTTCTACTATCAGTTCCCACTTGAGGTACAAATTCAAAAAATTAGTTGTCTTCTGATCTATATGACTTGGAGCACTTAAACCACACATATTCTACATGAAAAGAACACAAAATAACAATATCTTAGAATATGTAATTCCTTGCTGCAAGAGGCATACATTAACTAAATATTAGTAGTTCTAAGAACATTAGGATTGTTAATGCTATTTGTTTTTGCCAACACAAAAACAAAAAAAGCCATTTTAATCATAAAATCTAAGTAGAGTGTTGCCTCTGCAATTCTTGTTGAAAGTTGAAACACAATAATCAGCTACAAATAGGAGTCAAATTGTGTATAACATGTGACATTATCACCACTTGTCTATTGAGCAGTATTGTTGACCTAGTTTTCGTCATTTGTTGGACATTAATAAACTTATCTTATCATCTTCCTTTCAGAAGATACTATATTCCAGTGTTGATTTCTCTCTTGATAGTCAATTAACCAACTTTTGATAGTCAATTGACCTACTTTTCTGGTCATCTCTACACATTAATAAAATTATCTTATCTTATCTCATCTTATCTCTTCACCTTTGTAGGAGAATGTTCCAGAATGGAAATTTTCCCATAAACTCTCAATAGCATTTTAAAGGTTGCAGTTTGAAGATGAAATGTGAAGACACTCATATTAAACAAGTTGACTAAGGAAAATCTCAATCTGTTAATATTTAATTGAATGACTCATTCAGAAAAGTTTAATAGACAAAAAGTGCTAGAAATACTTCAAAATAAACCTACATAAGTGGAATTAGAATCCTAAATAATAGATTATAGCTAGTGATGTATTTACATGGAACAATATAAATACAAATGCATAATGGGAAAAAAAACACAATATATACTTATTAATGCAGAAAATGTGATCGGTACATGGAAATTCCTTCCCCTTGTGTACTTAACCCCCAAAATTATTCAATGTAGAAAATCATGAATATTATTTTAATTTTTATATAACCAACTCGGCTCCTACAATGTCTTGCCTGTTTATGTTGCTACACTGCATGAAAACCTACCCCAGCATATCCCTACATGTCATTATCATTTTTCCTCTCTATATTAGAGATGCACACAAATATTACTGCAAGCTTATTTACAGATTCAATAAAGCTAGTATATATAATCAATCATTTGAATGTGGAAGAATTCCCGCCAGAATATCAGGCTTAACTCATGATGAATTTGTTACAATCTAGATAGGCCAAAGAGATACATCTTACAACTACCAAATAATCACATCCAAAAGAATTTTTGGGCATCTACCAATGATCACAGCCAAAAGAGTCACAACGCTGCTGCTAAATGGACACTAGTTAGGCTTGAGTTATAACTGATCAAGAATAGAAATTTATCAGTACTAATTTATTTTGATGGCACATCTGACAACCAAAATTTTATTAGCAATATTATTCCTTGAAGAATTAGGTGCACATTTATATTAGACATTAACATAATCAATTAACGTGTTTATATATTTTTCCAAGGTGTGGGATTTCCCCCCTCTTGCCCAAAAAAATCAAATGGAGGGTGACTCAACTGACAACCACAATAACATATAGCAACCAAATGAGACTCAATTGAACTAGATTCGAAGACCTCATAACAAACTTCTCCTTGAAACAGTCTATTTGAACTGATTTAGCTAACCCACTGTGCTAGTTAATGTGTTTATATACAAATACTAGTTGATATATATTAAGATTTTCAAATCAATTTATTGATTACTAATTGTAAGTGCTATAGATTTAAATCTGCATACACTTAGACAGGAAAGTTAAACATTTATATGTTTTATCTAGATCAGTGTGCATTAGTGTTTTCACAGATAAATATAGGAATTTACGTATTAGTGTTATTACAAATTTATAGTATTATTGTTATTAGATATATATAGGGATTTATGTAGTTTTAAAACGTATATTCTCTCAAATTTAGGCTTTTGACTCATATCATACTCGATATGGATAAAGATGATAGTGATCCCATATTCTCCTGAGATTGAAGATTGATGGGTGCAAAGCATCACAATGATCCCATCAAACTATGCATACCATCTCCTGAATAGTCTATTTTCTTGAGGTTTCCATTGAGCTATTAACCATTAACATCATTGTCTACTTTCGAATTAGCAAAAAGACCAAAACGAGAATCAAGACACACAAACACCTCTGAAAAATATATTTTCCTTAAGTGTTTTATGAGTTGGTTAGTGCATTTCAGCAGGCCTAGAACATGATCCTTTGACCTCCTTTCCTCCTATTCAGGGGGAGGTGGAGGCAGCTAAAAATTAGTTGAGGAACAATTCATGGATGACCAAAAGCCTCAATATCACATTAATAATTGCTAGAAGAGCAGCATGGGAAAATTCCATGGGAATTTCAACAGTTTTTGCTATTGGACAACTCCTGAAGTCAGGCCTACGGAGTGAACTCCTTGTGTGAGAGTTTCACTGCAGCATTAAGCTTGCTACTGGTAGATTTCCTGGTAGTTTTCCTAGCAGTTGACATCCCTAGAGTTTCCAGTAGAGAGATTCCTAGCCAACCTATGCTTGAGGCCTTGATAAACAAATTATATAGCCTGAGGGTGTTGTTGTCCTTATACATACTTGAAAACGTGAGCTAAGTCCAACTTACTTAGTGTGTCCTTGGAGGTTTTATCCCCACTTTTAGGGACAGCTAGGAGATCATGTCTCGAGGCCCACAGGTCATAGACATGGAGTACCAAGAGCCAAATCGACTTGAGCATGGCCCTAGAGGGCCCATCTTTTCTGCCTTTTAGGGCCTCCACTTTGTCAGCAGCAGCAACATCCACCACCTTCGGTTTGGTCCTGTATCAGAGATGGTTCTTGCTCGATGAGGTAATGAGTCTGAGTATCATGGTATGTGTCACTCTAATCCTCAAACCCTTTGAATATGTGCATTTAATTCATTTGTTTCTAACAAATGCTTGGATCTTATACTTGTTCACTTGACCATGTCTGGAAGGAATGACAGGATGCCCTAGTAAGACTGTACCCATAGGATTTGTGCTGCCACTCGGGGGATTTCTAAAAAGTCATCGTCCACTCCCATCATATTACCTGTCTTTCATCTTGCTTCCTGATCATCCACCCCATTTCATTTGTCCGGGAATTAGGTTGGCCAATCATTTAAGGGTTGCATCGTGCCTTGTGGGAAGAAGGGGATAAAGGCCTAGAAGGTAAAATCAAGCTGGCAAAAGATAAAAGCCTAAAAATAAAACCTCGAGATGCTTTGCCCAGGGATCCTCGAGAATGAAATAAAGAGATTCTCAGCAAGAAACAAGACGGACCCATAAAAATAATAAAACAAGACATATCCAGAGGATACGGGGTCTCATCACGAGCCAGCCTACTAGGTCCATGGGTACCTAATGCTATGACACAGTTCATGGACGACCAAAATCCTCAAGATCATAGTTCTTTGTTATTTGTTCAAAAGGGGGTTACCAGTAGTCTCTGCAAGAACATAGACCATTCTTAAAATGATGGAAACGGTTAGCATCCCTCACAATAATTTCTCGTGCAATGATCATGGAGATAAATTTGAAGGCAAGATAGTTGTCCTAGAGGGTGTGTTCATTATACCAAAAGCAAGAGCCAAATTTTCACTATGGTGAGAGAGAATATCTTTCTTGTATTCTTCTCCCACATCATGCAGCAGAGCAAATTTTGTGTCTGGCACATACCTTGCCTCCTTCATCCTCACAGCTAGTGTCTCTAAAGTTGCATAGATATCATCCATTTGTGGGTGCGAGCTGTCTTCTGCAATGAAAATGTGCACTCTCTTATTGATGTCGATCCGGCTACATCCTGGCTGCTTCTTTATTCCCCTATCTTTCATCATTTTTCTCACTCTTGATACATCATTCCATCTACCAGCAGAAGCATACATGTTTTCCAACACCACATATGGTGCAACATTTGATGGTTCCAACTTAAAAAGTTGTTCTGCCACATGACTCTCTAACTCTATATTGCTATGGGTTTTGTAGGCACCAAGAAATGCATCCCATCTAATGGAATCTGGTTCAAAAGGCATGTTTTGGATAAATTTCTTAGCCTCTTCAAGATGTAAAGCACCACTCAAAACTTTTTGTTAAACATTAAACTTAAATCTATCTATCCATTCTCTAATAAATTATTGATTGGAGATTCCCAATAGCTGAATTTCTTATCAGAGCTTTCCTGCTTAAGAATCACACATCTTGGAATTACTTATTATCGATTTTTCTTTGTTTTGTTAAATATAAAAATTTGGAAGGGAAGGGGAAAGATTTCAATAGGCCAGAATTCAGCGTACATCTATAAGTTAAAATCCTTTCTTAAGTTTTGTTTTTCCATCTGAACAAGCAACAATATATCAGCAAAAGGCTTTGGATATCAATGAAAGAGAACTAGGTCTTAACCATCCAGATACCATGGAAAGTTATGGCGACCTTTTTGTATTCTATTATCATCTTCAACACACTGAATTGGCTCTAAAGTAAGTTACATGTAGTCCTTCTTCCTACTTACATCCCTGTTCAATGATGTACAGACTAAAGGAAAAGCTTGGTAGCAGATAAATATCACTTTCTTTGGTTATTATATCACTTATTCTTTTTCTCAATTGTTGATAATAAAACCAATGTGGAAGTCCCTCTTTTGAATTTTCTCTTCTTTTTATATTCATGACAAACAAAATGTAAGTTCTAAATGTATAGAATATTTCTTTTGTCAAGCAAATCCACAATATTAGCTAATTGTTGATTGAGTGTATGTAGCTTCAAAAATTCAAATTTTGTTTCAGTTTATGTTTCCTGATTTAAACTTTGGCTGGATTATTGTTTCTAATTCCCTGTTTTATTGAATGAGTTTTAGTTAAAAAATTGATACAACTTCACCTACCAATATATTTGTTGTATTTAAGCTCTTAAAAGGCAACTAGGATTCCAAGTCGGTCTGTGTATTTGGTTGACTTTCAACTTATGGAATGTTGATCTAATGAAATCAAGTATTTTCTCAATGGACTTGAAAACATTGATGTCTTTTATCTCCTTTCAGAAGTTTTCTAGATTGCCCAAATGTGTTTCTTTTTTCAAGTTCAAGTACAATTTCCAATGTTGAGACTCATCATATGTGCTAGTTTTTATTTCCTATCTTCACCTACCCCAGTGAATCCACGTGTGTTCATGAATCCACACCCAATTGAGGACTTTGTATATGCAATATAAAACATTTATCCCATGTACCTGAGGAAAAGTAAGCATAAAAGAAACAGGGAATGAACTAGAAAACTTGGTTGTCCTATAAATATAGAGAGAAAACTTGCATTGCCAATTAGAAATAAGGAAAGTCCAAACTTCAAAGTACACATAAAATAGGAGAAACATAGCTAGTTGTGCAACCAGGAGAGTTCAAGTGAATGAGTTTAAACAGTTATCCTTCATAGAAAAGACACAATAACATGAACATACTTTTGCATCTATTTAAACCTCAAACCTAAATAATATAGCTATGTTTTATAACATTCCTTCTGAAAGCTCACAAAGTAGTTTATCTTTTTATCCTTTAAAAACCTCCAAGTGTTAAAGTGGGGATTATGGATATGCATCAATAGTTTTTTGATACATTTTCTATTGGCCAATTTTTGATGCACTTTTCACCAAACGTTTGGGGCCCTGAATGCAGGTATGTCAACCATGCATTGTATATTTTGCACATAACTTGTGGACCATCACACCCAAACACTGCTGCAACATACATTAATGTCACTATGATGGAAGAAGGCTTGGGAAATATACATGTAGCTCTCAGGTATCTGCATGAGGCCCTAAAATGAAATCAAAGACTACTTGGAGAAGATCATATACAGGTATGTGTGTGTGTGTGTTACACATAAACACTGCAAATTTATTAAAGACAGACACATAGAAATATACTAAATCAATCCTATTATTCTCTCTAAGAAACCATCTGCATTAATTGGATGGAAGAACAAAACAAAGACTAGCATGTAGATATATTCCTTCATTGATGTCCTACTTGTGTGCAACATTCAATCCTATGTTCCACTGAATAAGATCACAAAAGATAAAAATAAATACTATGATGTACTTTCTATAAAGCACTTGTCTTTTAAAATTGAGCAGTCGTAATTAACTGTCCCAGTACATAGCTGAATTGTTTGTATTATTTTGATTTTCTACAGACTATTGCTAGCTATCATGCAATAGCTATTTCTCTTTCATTGATGGAAGCATACTCTTTAATTGTTCAGCATGAATAGACTACTTTTCAAATTTTACAAGCCAAACTTGGTCCAGAGGATTTAAGTACACATGTACTTTTGGAGGAATTTTAAACTAAGGTTTTTTGTTGGGAAAACAGATGCATACGAATGGTATGGTGGGCACTCAGAGTTCATGCAGGCTGCCTTATTCTAATCCCAAGATATAAATCTACTTTCTTTGTGACAGGATGTTGTTGCCTGGCTAGAGTATTTTGACTTAAAGGCCTTGGAGTAGAAGGAAGTTGCACGTAATGGTACTCCAAAGCCAGATGCATCCATAGCAAGCAAAGGTCATTTTAGGTACTGTGAACTTCAGTTGAGCCAACTGCATTTTCTGATCATTACTTTCTTATGATATAATCAATCCATAAAATGTTGACATGGACCTCAATAATATGGACCAGTGTATCAGATCTGTTAGACTACATAATCCCAAGTGCAGAGGTCAAAGACAAAAAGAAGCAAAATTGTACCAAGGTAGATCATTTTCTTTTGGTAGTTCAATGATTTCATTATAATTTCTCTACTGAACTCTGTCAATCATAATCCAAGAATAGGTGAATCTTTTCATTATGATTTTGTGTTTTCTACATTCTTGTTATTACTAAAAAAATACAATACTGGATTGATATCTTACAGTTAAGAGGTAAACGTATCCAAAGTCAATGGGATCCACCTATGGATGAGTTCACAAAAGATATCAACTTGTACCCAAGTAACAATGATGAAAAACAATCTTTGGAACCAGAAGAGAAAGGAGAATCTAATGCAAGAGATGTTGTCCCTAATAAATCAAAAGATGATGTCATTGCACCCAGTGCAGAAGACTAGGAAGATGTCTCTGAAGTTTCTTTATATGACAATATGGAGGAAGAAGGATGGGAAGAGGATGTTCCCAGAGGCCGATCTAGCAACACAGGGGGGCGTAAATCTGGCTTTAAAAAGCCAAACCTTGCAATATTGAACATTACTCAGGAAAAAAACACTTTTAATAACTCTGACCCTGCATGCAACAGAGTGAACAATCTCAATGTAAATTCCAATTCATCAGCATCCAAGAGGAAAATCATGTCTTCTGGAGTTACATATCCATCCCCGAGAAATTATTATCTTGTTCGATATTCACAAGTGTTTGATCTGTCTTCAATATATCATAACCCAACATATCTTCTGTCTGCAGAATCAGGTAATACAACTTCTCAAATTTCATCCAGCTATCAGAGACCAAAACCTCATAGTACATTTGATTCTTGCAATGACGTATACAAAGCAAACTCAATATTGATTGATCAAGAAAAATCTAAAGGCAGTATACAGGATCAGAAAATTTTCACCTCACTTTCTGTTGCCACTACAACACGAGCAGTTACAAAGCCAATAGGTTCATCTTCATGAGCATCGGGCTTACTATTGTCAACTTATACTCATGATACAATTCCTCGACCATTTACCACATTAAAAAATAAATCTGATTCATACCTGACACGATTATTCTTCACACAAATTATCTTCACCTTAACTATAAAGGGAGTGCGCATGGTTAAAAAGAAACATATACAGTACATTGAAACACATGCTTTAGAACCTTAGATGGATAGTTGATCCAAACCTGATTGGGAATAGAGATTTATGAATCTCCTTGAGAACTTCCAAATTAGATGGTTGTATAGGCCTATAACCAATGGTTGGCAGATGATTAATCTTTCACACACCCGGTCCAAACATTATGCTTATAATTTCTGGAATCCATAGTCCACTCAAGGTATAAAAGAACAAAAGAAGAAATGAAACTGCATTTTACAACCCAACAAGTATTAACTCTAGAAAACAACCTGAATCATTGAACTACCGTGTTGCATGTTTATTAAAGGAGAAAAAAACTGGCTGGGTTGATTGAGTGTGAGACATATGAGAAGAGTGCTTGAAATCTAGGAGACATTAGATTTTGCAGGGGAAACTTTGCAGCATGATGGCTCTGCAATATAAAAACAACACTCCACTTCTCAATTTTATCCTCACAACATAAAAAATTAGCATGCTCATCCTTAGCTCCATTATAAAATTGATATCGCTGAAGGATCAACTGTTAAATCAACTTAAACAGGTCGATCTCTAGTCCAAGGATTCAATGCTATTATTTTTTGCCAAACTGTGTAATCTGAGTGCAACCAAAACCATCATGTTGTTGATGTGTTACCATCCACATGTTGTTGATCCTTGTCTTCTTCTCATTCTTCCTATATATCCTTTGTCATAGTTTTGATCTAAAGCTAATTATATTCTACTGATTGGGTTTTGATCTCAGATTTATAATTGCTCCCTCCAAATCACCATAATTGCCAAATCTTCTCATGCAGAGTTTCCTATATTTTTCTCAGAAATTGACATTGTGCTAATGCTGGTTTCATGATGCTTCTACTGGATGCATAGTGATGTCCAATGGTTGGATGAAAGGGAAGGGTAGGATCCTCCTTAATTTCTTCATACATTGTCCCAAGGGTACAATGTTTATTAAAGATATATGTGTGAATTGTTTTAACATTGTTAAACCCCTTGGAAGAAGTGGAAAAACTAGGGCTCATTCAATTGAGTGAAGAAATGGAAAAACTAGGGCTCATTCTACTGAATGAAGCAGTGGAAAAACTAGGGCTCATTCTACTGAGTGAGGAAAAATAGATCAGGGGAAAACATATTAGTAATTACCTATCACCTTGAAAACCTTGTCAAATATAACCACATAATCAATGCATCTGGGCTCTCCATAGCAAGACAAACGTCTAAAGTTACATTTATTACATAATTGTGTGTTGTTGCATGCTTTTTTTTTTGTATTAGCTTTTAAGCATTGATTTGAAGGACAATGCATACCAAATAAAGACTTTTAGTTCAGTTTCTATTATATAATGCTTAACCATCTTTATCGAAGATATTTACAACACAATTAAGGCATGGCTTTCTTAATAAAAAAAATATATAACATATGTT